>JANDKE010000143.1:0-35716 GCA_027627275.1 Coprinellus aureogranulatus
AGCCATTGGGCAAGGACGGCACTTCGAATGGAAGGGGGGGAGCGACTTCTGGGCCGACATGGGTCGAACAAATGGAGCAGGTCACTGCGTATGTGGGGGAGCGCGAGGGAGGTTAAGGGTGCGTTGGAGGTATTTGAGGCGAGCAGCGGTATCGAAGAAATCGTGGAAGAGACGATGGACGTTGACGATGGCCGGTGATGGTTCGTTATGGTATTGCCTTTTGTTCTTCCTCATCTCACTTCCTTACTTCCCAAGACCTGCCCTCACTTGTATATTTCTAGGACCTACGCGAGACAGAATTGCACACGTTCTGATCTCTGCTTTGTTTGAGGTGGTAGACGTTCAGGAAATCCTATTGCAATATTCTCGCGCCGAAAGGATTCACCCCACTACTTGGGATGTTCCGGTATGTGGGTCGAATCTCGCATATTCCCCGCGTCTATTGACGAGTGGAGAATAGAATTGGAGGATACACCCCTTTTGCTAAATGAGTGCATGCTTTGGGTGCACTGATCACGGCCCCGTAGTCCACACGAGTGCGCAGCCCCGCCTGGTCAGCATTTCTGTATTCGTTTGGGCAGATAAAGCCTTCGGTGTGCGCTTTGTTATGCCTTGAGCTCTATTGCGCCCTCCTCCTGGTTGTGTTTTCCATTCTACACTTGTTCCATCTCACTCACAATTGACGACACAAGGCTCGTAGAGGCACTCGTCGTGAACTGTTCATGTTACTCAGTTTGGTGGGGCTGCCGCCCACCACACTCTGCTAGCAGGTATAAGTGAGTGACCCTACCTTAGCTATGCTCCATCGTAGTCGCAGCAGCAGGCGTTTCGCACCCTCTCTGGCCGGAATTCCTCGAACATAGATGTCAGTGGTCCAGTCTTTGCATCTCGGTACGCTAAACTCATCATACAGACGGTGGCAGTCTAATAGATGGATCCCATACGCGAGATTCTAGCTTCGGCTGGAGTCTTACAACCGTCCAAACCTAACCTTGCGAGGCTTCTGAGGTGCAACGACGCGCCGACCGACGCGGAGAAGGAACGATGCGTTTCCCGAATATCCGCACTGGAAGGCAAAATGAAGGGTATCATCGCAAAAATCGAAACAACGCGAGATACGGGTAGCAAGTTGCCCATCTTATCAAGTCTATTCGACTTCAAACGCAAAGTGCAGCTTTTCAGATTAGGAAAGCTACACCGCAAACACAAAGGATATCTTTCTGTCGTCAGGAAGGTTCCTGTCGTTGTCTGGCAGAGGATATTCTTCTTCGTCGCTTTCCCCGATGAAGCCGCCTACCAAGGAGGAGGATCTCAGTTTCGGCATGGCCGCGAGGAGAGTCGTGACCTACGCCGCATCCTCCGGGTTTCGAGGCTCTGGCATCGAGCTGCAATGAATTTCCCTCTTCTGTGGAGTTGCCTCCCTCGTGAGTACACCGAATTCAATGGAGAGTTGGGAGTGCATCACATACCGAATCTCACCAAATTTCGCATTATCCAATGGTACCTTTCCCTCTCGAAGAACGAGTCGGTCGGCTTCCATCTCTCGACTCTGTTCCAGGTTATCGAATTCCCAGAAAAGCACGATGATGGCCCAATGAGGATGCATAGCGTACCTCCGGCCGACAACCACGAAGCCGCTGTCAGGTCTCTGGAACTCCTGTTTACTCATTCCCCTCGATGGGGACACGCTCACCTGCGCCTACATATTGACGTTGCTGCCAGGATATTACCCTGGGTCACTGGGCGGGTTTCGCGGCTCGTATCTTTGCGCTTGACGCTCATGCTCCAGGCTGACGATGGAGGGGGGCGATTTTTTCATTGCTTTTCCACTGCACCAGCGCTGAGGGCTGCTCAAATCAGGCAGATGACGGTGGGGAAGTCGTCCTCCAGCCGCGACACGGTCTATGTGGAGGTTGATCTCCCCTGGTCCCAGCTGCTCCACTACGAGTCTAACACCCAACCTGGGCCGCTCTGCCAACAAATTAGCCACAACGCTCTCCTGCAGTTGGGCACTCTCAAGTGGACGCCGGCCGGGGCTAACATACGTAGCGAAATTTGCAAGGAGTTCGGCGGGGTTGGAAAGATAACCCTTCCAACACTACACACATTCGAATTCTTTCCTCTCGGCCCCGATCATTTGCCGTACCTCGTCTTCCTTCGGCTGCCATCTCTGACCCACCTCGCTGTCGAAGCCCCTGGGCGCTACTACTGTCCTGATGACTTCAACATCGGTTATGCGGTAGCCAGCCTGTTGCAGCAGTCTGAATGCTCTCTAACGAGCCTCAAACTGCTCTTGCGTGAGGAGGAGGACACGTTCTGGTTCTTCAGCGATATCTGCCGACTGTCTCCCTGTCTTCGCACTCTGACGGTTGGTGCAAGGAGCATCGGGATGCTTTCAGCTCTGAGCCCTAACAACCCGACACCGGAACCGGTGCTCCCTCTACTCCAAACACTTATTGTTACGGACGATAGGTCTGGGCTCGTCCCTGTCTACTCCTATGACCTTGCGGTCGTCCTGAAGGCAGCCCTGGACTCCAGGTCAGCGCTATGTCATCCCTCAGCTGATAGGTGGTTCGAGTTGCACTTCGACGGTTTCAGCGACTTTTTCTGTACCAACCGGGATAAATGCGACCATCTGATACTCCAGCTCTTCTATGCGACAAGACAGGTACCTGGAGCGAAGATGGACCAGGATACCGACATCCCGATGCTGGAGGAAGCCTACAAAGCTGCACTGCACTCCGTTATTTATCTGGTACTTATCCTCAATCGACTTTCTTGGTTAGAAGAGTGGCTCGCCGATGATCCAAAATGCAACCCGAAGTGGACACGCATACAGGAGAAACTTGAGAACGACATGAAGTGCTTCGAGGAGGTTTACACCCGGTTCGGAAAACTCCACAAATTCACTCCAATGTTTACGGTAATTGTTCATGACACGTTCCTATTCCAGAGTAATTCACTGATAGTTGATGAGTTTCAAGGGCATGGAGGTACCCGGACTCTTGCGCATGTTGAGCCTAGGGAAAGTGTCCAAGGTTTTCACGGAAACATCGAAGAAACACTTGTTTTTGGGTCGTGTCCAGCCCTGGGCCCAACAGATTTTGAACAGTTGGAAGCCAATTTTGCGAGAAGGCAAGGGCGCCGGGGCCACGGACTGTCAATGGAGGTTCCCTCTAGTGGGAGAAACAAAAGCGTCGGTCATCTTAGCTAAATGCTGCGACGATCAAGGTAGGCTCCGAAGCAATGCTACAGTTTTTCCGAGTGCACACTTGAGCTGATGAACACTCGTTGGCAGAGCACGATTCCGAGAGAAGTTGCATCTACCGCTTACACCAAGCGTACAACTCGATTCGCGAAGCCGTCAGCCTTGCCCGTTTATTTTTGCGTTTATGATAATTTGTCCGCTGGCGAATATTACTGGGCGTACATGCATTCATGCATCTGTGATATCATCTGCATCGTAGTTGCACTCACCTATACAACTAGGTGAATGAGAGGAATACCATTGAAAGATCAGAACAGCGATGCAACATATCATACTTCCGTCTGAGCCCAGTATACACCACGCTGAGTCGGGGAGCTCTAACGGAGATCTCCCCTACCGGGCAGTAGCTGGGAGACTCAGCTCTTACGAGGGGACGGCCATGTAAAGCTTGTCTGGAGATGCCTTCGTTCCCGGGCGCTTAATTCCCACACTCCTGCACAAAGCCACTGATGTTACCCACTCCTAGTGCTGAGTCCCATGCACGCCCGCGGGAAACCTCCGTGTCACTATTACAATCATGCAAGGTATCAAGAATTTCCACAAAAACGGGGGTCCGGCCAAGGTCCATACTATCCGCGTCCTTTGTGCTTCTGCAACGAGGCAGGCGGTCAAAGCTGGTCGTCGACCTCTTATCCACTGCTGTAAAAGGCAGATCAGATCAGGTACCTGTCAGCTTCACACGGAATGGGCCTGTCGGAGACAAATTGAACGCTGCTTCTCCCGTCCCGTGGGACGCCAAGGCACCCTAATTCGTCTGGTACTCCATTTTTGGCATCTCCGGGCGTGCCCTTAGGGTTTCCTTTGAGAACACCGGTGTCATGACAGAAAACGCCACAAGCCACCCATCATCCTGCGCTTTGAGATTCCTCGTTTGGCAGGTAACGTGTTGGTTAAAGAGTCGGTATAAATTATGAGTAGCCAGTGTCCAAACCTCCCTGTTCTGCCACCCCGCCTTTCTGCCTATCCCATTCCAACAACACCATCTATCCCTCATACGTGTTCTATACACCTCCCAGAATGGTACAACTAGCAGCGAACGGCTCCAACGACCATGCTCCGTCCACCACACCACCGCCTTTGTTGCCCAATGTTGTCCATGATGCCCAACAAGAGAGGTGCGCCTTTTTGTTCTCGTCTCGAACTTATGTCAGGTCCTAACCCTTCTTTCTTAGCCGCTCGGAGGGCCAAGCATCCACTTCTGCCTCTCCCAAGTCTTCACCCTTCGACGGTTCATGTTCACCGTCGGCCCCGTGCCGGGGACTTGGACCCATTAAAGCAATAGAGAACAAATGCAACATCACACACTGCCCTTATCACCCTTGGGAATTCTACGCCTGCGATGTCAAGAATGGGATGGCGATATACAATGAGAAATGCCATGCGAAGCGGCATGAGAAGCGTGCGCAGATGTCGGGCACCGAGGATGCGCCATTGCCCCCTCTTACAGCCGAGGAGAAAGACCAGATATTCGCTGAAGTGTTCGACGAAGCGAAAAGGCCAGAACAGGGTGCGGTCAAGACTCATAGGGAGTATCTCGAGAACCATCCCGCGCTGTTCGAACAGTTTGTGAGTCGAGGAAGAGTAGAGGAGGGATCCTACCTCAACTTCATTCGAGCCGTCAAAGGCAATCCCTACTACAATATACCAGCGCGAAACACTTTTAGAAGAGGTAAAAGAGGTGAACCCACCAAAAGACCGGAGCCCAAGAAGAAGACTCCCGTGAGTTCTTTGTTTCGATGTTGCACGTCTTGATAGTTACTCATGAATCTCTTAGCCTGAGGAGAAAGCAACGAAGGCGACGAAGACAAAGAAGGCTGCTGCCACCCCCGCCTCTGCCAAAGGCGCCAAGGCACCTCCGCGAAAGCGTCAGAAAGGCACCACCAAACGCGCTCCTCCCACTGCCACGGACACCCCAGCACACCGACCTACCCTCTTCGTCAGAGGACAAGAGGAAGCTACCAAGTTGAAAGGCAGTGAAACTCTGGCAGAGCAGAACGATAGCGTCGGAGAGGAACATCTTCAACACTTCTCCGTCTACACGCCGTATAAGAGGGATAGGAAGGGGGTTCGGATCATGGGGTCGTTGCAGTTGGGACTGGCAAGGGGCGCAATTGGAAAGTTGACCTGAGCGAGGTCATTGGGCAGTGTCGCAAGTTGGGCGCGATGGAAATGCCCTATACATAGGGGCGGCCGCGAGCATCTCTTCGGAACTTGAAGGTGAAGTAATTGTTCCTCCTCCGGTGTGGTTGGTGAAACGGGTATGATATCAAAGGGATGAAGGAGGTGGGGAGGATCGATCCCTGTCTAAGGGATGCTATACGCCAGCCAGGCCTGTTTCAGAGCCTCGTCGACACCGATCCACCCACTGACGACTTGTGCTACGAAGGTCTTCGCAGCCCACCCGAATACGATGATCGCCGTGGTGAACATAGGCTGGATATCGTCGAGGATGACTGGCGTCGTGGTGTTCAGTAACCTGGACGATTGCTACTCTGCAACTGTCGCTCACCTCGTAACCCAAAGCCAGCAGACATCCCACCAAGAACATTCCGTACGACCCACTCGCGATCCAGTCTATCATCGTCCAGCATCCTCACCGCAGCATGGACAAGTTCATTTTCAGGGAGGATCTCCACAGCCCAATCCGGGAGCGGTTCACTGGATGGAACCCCGGAGCGCGACGCCGGCATCCATACAGTCAATAATAGTAGTAAGAAGTACTTCGTCAGGGAGGAGTAGAACAGGGTGAGGGGTATCAATGAGAGTCGAAATTGCTGTCGGACTGCAGACACAGTTCGCGTTGGTGTTCTCCAGCTTCGGAACAGGTCGACGAGTTTGAGGACGCAGAAGCAGGCAAGGGTAACACCGAGATGGAATGCGAGCGTTTCTAGATTCTTTTGAGGCACGTTCGGGGGTTAGCCAAGTAATAGGCTTGCCTGCTATTGTGCCTGCTAGAACAAGTGCGAAGGGTTTGAGCATGTCGGCCGTCCAGATACGAGGGTCGCCGGGTGGTGTGGGGTCTGAGGGTGCTGTCAGCTTCTAGAGTAGACTACATCGAGCTGGTGTTCGACGCACTCAGATGGCTCCAGCGAATAACTAAGGCACTTTTATAAGAAGAAATTCAGGGAATAAGACTAGTGAACGCGTACAAGCATCGAGGAATACGAGGCCAGGACCCATCTTGCTGAGTATCTCCCATCTTCTCTAGTCTCGTCGTCAACATGGTGCCAGGTTAGACACTAACGACAACTCACCTGTTCTAAATCATCCTCAACCTTTACCCTCTCTACGTTCTTGCCTCCGTCCTGAACTTGTCCGACCGCACGCCGAGGTGGAGTACCTCGGTTGTAGAGCAGGTGCCGGTATACACCTCTCTTGAGAAGGATGAGGTCGATGAAGAGCGTCAACGCGTCGAATTCGACATATGGGTCTACGAACGATTTGCAGTTACTCTATAGCCTGTGTAGGTGACCTAATTGAACGCAAGAAGGGTGTTTGTCACCTACGCATTGCTCTAGCCTCAGGTTATGCGCAGACTCGTAGGTTGTGTAGAGGTATTCCGTAGCATGAGTACAAGTCGTGCAGATGGGCATTTTAAACAGGTGTATGCCGTTGTCTCGCTTCAGCTGGAAGGGGCAGGTAGGTTTGAACGACCCTGGCCCAGTAGGAAGGTAATGGGCTGTCGTGGTTCATGAAGAAGGGCGCTTGTCGGAGTTACAACACGCTCAACCGTCGAATTCCAAGGCTTTGATCTCACTGTGGATACATACTGAAGGGTATTGCGGGCTCAGTGTAGGAAGGGAGCTACTGAGGTACACATTTAATTGGACGATGAAGGGACCGGTACATTGTACACGTGAAACGCGAGATACTCAACCAAGAGGTGGGAAAAGGAACATCAATCCAAGCCAGAGTTTGCTGGTGCTGCGGGAGTGAGTGTACGCCTTGGAGCAGGCGCTGCAGGCCCTCCGAGCCCTCCTCCCAGCAGAGAAGACATGATATCGCCGAACGGATTAGCAGCAGCGGTTCTTGGAGGTGGAATGGCGAAGAAAAGGGTGGCGATCTCATTCAAGGCCTGTCCGACGTAGCGCATGAGTTACGGAAGCCGATAATGAGCGATGATACGCACCCTTCTGACTTCAGGATGGGCGAGAGGTCCACCCTTACTCTGGTAGGTACCGCAAAGGCGAACCCAGCTTTCCCTCGGAATCTTGCTCTTGTCCCCTTGTGCCCTCTGGCAAGTAACAACCGCGAGTTGCGAGAAGTTCACCAGCTGATCGGATGTCATAAGGACCTCATCGTTATCGCCAGCCGGGACAGTTGTGGCATCCGACAAGATAGACGAGGGTAAGCCTTTCGTGAATTGCTTGATGAACGCTTTGGCGGCAAGGATGCTCCCGTTCTGGAGATATCTGCACAAATAATTGGGTGTTGGATCAGAAGACAGGGGCTAAAAGACACGTACGGAATTGTTCCCCGCAGCGCGAAGACTCCGAAAGGACCTGATCTAGCCCACTGGTGGAAGACATCGGCAAGAAGTCTTGCGCTGTCTCGTGTCCCTGAAGCGAGCAAGTGCTGCTCTGCGACATCGAACTGGCCCTCTGAAGTACAGTAAGCCAACTTGCAACAGAGTAATCGCGCTGGTCTACGCACCCTTGAAGAGAAGCTCTCCGACGTAATGGTTCAGGTCGGGATCGCCTGGAGGGTATTCCCCATGCTTGGCGGACCATCTGGGGTTCGGTCAGACAGGATCGCGGCATCGAAGGACCTTCCAACGTACGCGATCGACTTCTGAATAAGAGTCTGCCTCCAGCCGCCTTCAGCCCCAGTGAGCGCGATGAGCTGCGTCAGTCTTCCTGACGGCGATTATCAGGTCCTGTTGGTGATGCCGAGCATACAATGCGCACCTCGGCTTTCAACAGTCACCTTCTCTCCTTTGGTATCATAGATATCCAACATGAATCCTGCTAGATCGACCCCGCTACCTGGCTGGCCAACCTTGAGGAGTTCGCGAGCGCTTTGGAACAGAACATCGATCGCAGTGTCGTATTGGCCCGATTTATTGTATCTAGACGCGAATGTCCTTGCTTTCTGGTGTGCCTCGTAAGGGGCTACAGGTATNTGAGGGAGGATAGCGTTCAAAGCCCTTGCCGACATGGCTGGCGATAGTATGGAGGAGACGAGCTGCGGAGTTTCAACACCCTCCTTGAACAGGACCATCATCACCNTTCTGAGGAGACTCTCGGATGCNCGTTGGCGGATGATTCATGGCCACTGCTCTGCGAACAGCCAGTACGTTCTGTACGACAGCAACTAGGCAAGTAGTTTGATTTTGAGAATCTCTTGTATTCACGAAGGAGTTACATNACAGCGTCCCGAGTCAATCCCTGCCNGTTGATGATGATACGCTGTTGGCCTGATTGAAGTGAAAGCTTCGGGGCACCCGCTANATNNTATGGCTATGTCACATTGGGCTGTTTGACTCTGGCTCTNNTTNTCTAGCNAACNTTANNCATNCTCTCGGATTTTCCTNGAGACTATNTCTCAATNTGGCCCCCGNCAATGACGATGCTCTCTCCGAANNGATGTGCTTGGGCGTCTNTGTGTCANTTGAATTGCAAATCAGAAGGGCACCAAGNACACCCCGAACANTNACGGATNACGGAAAGTGANAGTGTTTCGAGCATACTCAGTNGGCCAATCACTTNGTCGATCNCCATGCGGCCTTGCTCTGCGTCCTCGATNCCGAACGATGAGNTCATGCTCTGCGGCACAATTGTTGCATGAAACGCTCCCTTTCGGCNTTNGTTTGCACACCTTCGNTTATTGTCCTGCGAATCAGATGTACGTACTGCAGTCGCGACTGTCNCNCCAGGAACTGCCCTCGAGCCACTTGGTCGCAGGCTCGCAGCGAAGCAAAAATCAAGTTTCATCGCACTATCACCCCTCNGCATTCCCCTTTGGGCTGACCTTTGTCGAGGCGCCGCCCGCAGCTCAGGCTCAACAAAAGGATGGAAGACGTTATAATTTACATNNATGTAAGTGTCGTTCAGCGCGAATCAGCAAGATGTTTTGGGGCTAAATCGTATCTTCAANTCCCCGNTGTAACCGTAGATCCCATATCCAGGCTCATGGTTATCGGAGTAGATATGGGCAAACCANCCAACTCCACCGCCTTTCATGTTCTTGAANTCAGTGCAATGCGAATCCAACAGATCATAGTAGTCCTGCTTGGGGTAAATACAACAGCTTCTGAATCATAGTTGAGTGTGCGCTGACCTGTTCATTCTGCACATTCGCGACCGCATTAGGGCTGTTGGGCTGAACTCCAGAAGATGTGACAGAAGGCCACCCNTTCTAAGAATCAAGCCGTTNGCATCCTGAAACCTCGGGAAANNNTCAGGTAGGTGCGAGCATACCTGGCTGAGGTATATCTTTTTTCCACCGGCATTATTCAAGAACCANTTCAGGTCCTCCATAACAATTGACCACGAATTCTTTGCTGCTCCACGGAGTCAGAGNANTACTCTTCNGAGAGGCACAATTGNACCNACCTGTCGAAGCCTTCGTCGAGAAGAANGGAAGCATGTGAGCGTCAACGAAATCTACCGCTTTCAGAACATTGAGAGAGCCATCATNTTCNCGCTATAGGTGNTCTNAGTACNATTCACAGCGANGAGCAAANCAGNGTCCNACCACTTGATACCCGTACGCCATCTCGCTCACAGTGACTCGAATCCCNAGACTCGAAAGCGATGATTTTGCNTTCTTGACTTCTGTGGCCAGATCCTGNGCNTAGATGGCCCAGTCGTACAAGGGTTCGGATCCGAACTGGACAGCNCGCGTCACGAANTTCGCNTTTGNGTTCGACTTCAGCACACTGAAGAGGGCATCNCGACGACTCTTGTAAATGTCGGTCCCGTCGAACCCNAACTAAAGAAGCTGTTATNAAGTGGACGCTTCGATAGCGAGCAGCGCNTNTTACCCAGATCAGTGCGTGGACGCCGATACCAGCAGACCACGCAGCCTCAATGACATTGTTGCTNCCCTTCCCGTCAGTCAGGTTNTCGCAGACGCCTCACTTTACGTACTAAAATCCAGACTTGTCGCAGGCACCATACAGGCGGACATACCGCCCTTTNAACCTGTTCTTTATGTCGGCAAACTCGCGCTTCAGAGTGTCGAGACTTTGGCCTAGGAAAATGAAATCAGATCGTGTANACTTGACTTCATATAGAAGGCAATGGAGGACCCACATGCAGTAACCTCGTAACTGAATCCGACAAAGGCATACTCGGTACTATAGTCGCACCACCANTTGTTGGTGGACGATGGTACCGAGCTGGGCATCTTGAAACCGATCGCGGGGAAGCAATTTGGTGGTGCGCTGGCCTGGGCGGCCCGCCTCTCCACGCTCGCTTCAGGAGATGAGGCGTTGGTGAGAGGGTAGGCCCACGCAACATCGAGCAGGGTGATGACGCCTAAGAAACCGAGAAGGGATCCGAGAGCGTGCAACNTCATCCTAGGTGCGACTCANGTGGGCGGGTGGTTCTCAGAGAAAGGGGGAAACTAACCATTGCTATTTATACAGAGCGACGACAAGCACAATTGAGATGGGNACTCAAAGGGATGTCTGTTTGTGTGGACGCGAGCATCCGTCTATGTGCAAGGCATTTCCTCGGACGTCGTGATGCTCTTCATTAANCAATTGCCGCCTAGCACGGTGATCATATCTTGAAGGCTCTCANAGACTACTAGTTCTTCGCTAACTCTGACCATACGATCCNGTCCTCGCTTCGCAGCGAAAGCTTCCAAGANCGCTGTAAANGGGTCTCTCTTACGATAATGCCACTTCTAGAGCGTGATTNCGATNCTTGATNCTCCTCACAGTTGAACCGTTGTTCNTCCCTGCTCGAAATGTCATACTGTCGCGCTCTTCACTGCTACCACTTCGAAGTATTCCAAGAGAACTGTAGACCGAAGAAGCAGTCCAATATCTCGTGGTCACGGCATTAACGCTTATATTCCGGAGGAAGCTGGTTAGGGAAGTCGTTCTATGGGAACTCTTCTCAGCCTCACAACCTCAGGTTTCTTCCATTCGTAACTACAGCGATACTTCAGCTCTGGCGTATGCTTTGGTGCGCCTTGTGCGCATGCTGATTGTCGCCGTCGATGCCGGGCTTTCACAGGACTATTGCTCACCAGGTCCGCCACTCCCGATCTGCTAAAGCAGGNTTCAANTTTNTGCGACCGGCACCACTTACAGTCTGTCTCCCAGGCTGAAGNGGCAGGTNGGCACGTTCTTCAGAGCTGTCTTAATGTTGGTCGGTTTCNGCCGCGTGGNCGCTGATATTGGCCAGGATCAAGCGCAAGATCTACTAGACGGAAGGGTATGGTCAACTGAAATTCTCATGATCTCGTTCTAGTTGCAACTGTGCGTGAGACTGGAAAGAGGATTGTATAAATACAAGTATGCTACACAAGTGAATCGGTATAAATACAGTGCATGCGCGTGGCTGTCCATTGCTGTCTAGAATGCTTTTTTCCATGGCGAAGAGCGAGTGGATCTTCGCCAAACGGAATCGGACAGACCANGCGACCANAGAGCCGCACAAGGACGCCGAAATGAATAAGAATAAACTCCCATGACCCACGGCTTCCCTCGCCACAATGGCCCGGTCAGCCCCATGCCATTGCGCGAGAGGGAAAAGCCATAGTTGTCCGGAGAAGGTGAAGAACGAAGGAATGAGCGGCCGAGACCCTGTCACTGGGTCTACCGACGATTTTCGGCTGAGATCCTCCTCATGATATGCTGGAGGATCCCCAGTGCAGGAAACTGACGGTCCAGCTCATAGATAGCTGAAGTGCATGCCATGTTCTGACCTATTTCACGGTCCATGTGAACCACGTTGGCTATGACAACCTTCGAGTTCACTAGGTATGTATACAATCAGCAGTAGTGCAAGGTAGGCGCGAGGGAAGGAAGATACCAATAATGGTAGAGCGCCAGACGTTGACGACTTGGCCATGTGCATTACGACACATCTCGTAGCCGTCTTTACATTCGAAAGTGGCATAAGGGCCAAAGGCAGCCTGAATGGCGTTGTTCAATTCAGTGCGTGCGTCTGAGAGGGATTAATGAATTGAGAGGGGTGTATAAAACGATTCGCTTACGCTCGAGAACAGGAGGGAGCGTAGGAGACATGTCGTGTCAGCGCAGGTGATGAGGGAACGAGGGCGATAATGTAGAATCAAGACACCCTTTTATGTGTTTTATAGCCTGTGGGTCGCAGAGCGCTTGTCAATAGCCTGTCCTAGGATTGCTTACCATCTCTAATCGCGCTGTAAGCAGCTGTGTACATCACAGAGCATAGTGGCCGTTTTCGCCTTTCTGATCATCGAGTCCTCTGTCCTCGGTTTCCTGACCATGGTGCAAAGCACCTTTAGATCAAGGGGCAAACATGAGATGATAATCAGCACTCTGCTTGTAGATATCTCGGGAGCACAAGGCCCATTAGTTGGTGATCCGTCACCGTTCACGTCCTAGGATTTGCGCCCAAAACAAGGGCTTGACGTGCCATTCCGAGCTAGGGAAGATTCCCGAGTCTGGAATGATAGTTATGAGCAACATGAACAGCAAATGGGCTGAATTCAGACACTGTACACTTACGGGGAAGACTGGAGTGAGTCATATGGCAACACAGTCACATTTGCTTTCCATTAGTGACTTTTTCTACAAGAGCAGTGCCGTTAGGCGCCTAGCATAGTGAATTGATGGTGACGGACCTATTGCGTCGGCACACGACCCTTCGCAGAGTGCTATACGCTGCCGCTCGACGCTCTTCGAAGTGTACGTAGGAGGCCAAGAATGAACGAAAGACAAAAAGGTGAAGCGTACCCACATGCACAAATATTTGGGCCAATTAATTGGTGGTTCAGCTCCGCAGGAAACGAGTCATGATCTCACCCCACCAGCGCTTAACGTCGCCGAGTGGGCTCTGCTGCATTGCCTGTGGTTGACGATGTAACGTTGGTCGTCAACTTGAGAGTTCCGAAAATGCTGCAGAATGAGGAGAGACATTGGTAGCAGTAGACAAAAGCTGTCATGCCGAAGATTGGAAGAGGGAGAAGATTTCCAGTCAACCCCGAGCCATCTCGGGGTTGCCAACGCCCATGCCTCAGCAAGCGCAAGGTTGCAAAAGGGAAAAGACGCGGGCGACCTTAGCGGCTCTCACAGCCCACTTCACTGCTCCCTCTATCACATTTTTGTGTCTCGAATTCCGCGTCCGTTCTCGCTATGTGGAATGTTTCACGAGGAGTGCGGCTCGAGATGGAGGCCTGAAGCTAAACAATAGGCGGACGAGGCGCCAAATAACAGGAAGAGACAAAAATCCAGGCTATCCGAACCATTTCCGGTGCTTGCTCCCGTCCGTACACCCTTTCACCGAGATGCGGCCCGTTTCTCCACTCAGGCTGACAGCGCCTTGAACTCGTGCGCCCCATTGTCCCTGGGTCGGTTCTGCGCGTTGGGTACTGCACGTGCAATTGAAAATGAGCCGCTGTCTAACGGTAGCTAGAGAGATAAGGCCCGTGGTTATATCCTGGAGCCGAAATGCGGATACACAGTCCATTTGAGAGCTGCTCTATTACCCGGATGCTGTCTCCCGACACCCTCGCAGCAATGCGGTGCTGAACAGCGTGATATAGCATTTCTCCAGGGAAGTTTTGGGAGACGCACAATTCGCGGCTGTATCATGTTTTTTTTCTGGCGCGTCGCATGGAAGAAGACGCAGGGATCTGGATTCTGGTCGCAGCCCGAGAATGAAGAGGATGCCAGAGCCTGCTGTGGCCCGTGATCCCGGCCGCCACATTCTCAAGGAACTTCCGAACGTCACTGACAAATGAATTCAGTTCCGATAAGTCGAGAAGCGGTTGCAGCCCTACAGTCTAAAGATGAGATTCCGCAGACCCATCTATAGTGACTCTAGATGTAATACATGATGTGATGCGATGCAGGGTAAGAGGTGAGGGAGAACATGAAAGCATGCGAGGAGAGCGATGGTTAGGACGAGGAAAGCGGCAGAACGTGCTATAAATGACGAAGTGGCTCTTCTGTCGACGGCGCCCTCTTCCCCTTTACTTCACCATGGGTGACGAACGGGGAATGAGTGGCCGGACGCCAAAAGATGAAACGACTACCGAATGTCCTTGCGCCTGCACACCGCCAGCCCTGAAAAAGTGGGGGGCACAGGCTGCAAGATACAAGTAATCTATCACGAAACAAAGCGAAGCGGCAAAGAAGAAAAATAGGGAACCAATGCGGTGTCCCTTCGTGCCGGGACCTGTGACAATGGGTATGGGGGTGAGAATGGGTCCAAGGTCGTTGAGACGGAAAACGAACACCAAGGAGGAGCACAACGCATTATGATGATATAAAGCCAAACCTCCTCATATCTGCAGGATATGTTCTTGCCAAGTGTTCAAATCCTGCCTTGGCGGCTTCGCACTTCGCGTCTTCCGCCGTAGCTCCATAACCCACACCAATGTTCGACGGAAAGTCAGAACCCTTTGGGAGGGGAACACCTACTTGGTGTGAGTCGCTGACCGTGACAGGTAATAGAAAGCAGACCCGTACTGCGCGCAATAGAGGCGTATCGCGTGGCCGGAGGGTTTGAGGGTGTCTCTTTAAAGTGGTACTCCAGCTCTGCTCTATTGCCGAACAACTTTTGAAAGGCGTTGTGCAGCCTGAAAACCGGGTCTAGGGACGACCCATTAGCTGGCGCAGGACTACGAGAAAGGGACAAACTTTGGTTGCTCATGGTGTTAAGGGGAGAGCCAGAAGAGGAGGCCAAGATGCCCCACTAGTCGCAAGAAAGAGGTGTCGCGTAAAAGAGCGACGCTATAGAGATGGTGAGGGATAAGAACAGAGAGGGGGAAACGATCAAGGATATTTATAAGCTCCCTTCGCACTTAAGCCTATACTACACACCACTTTTCACCGGGTTCAGGGTTGGAATGGAGGAAAAACATAGTCGTATAGATTTCGATGAAGTGTGTTACAGCAACCGCTTATTCCATAACGAATGTCTGTTGAGCAAAAGCTGTCACTATTGCCCCGGAACTGGGTGAGTAGGGAATGCAGCTTACCATGTCTAATACCTCATCGAAGGCCATTGACGGCGATGACACCGTTATGCCCAATCCCCGAGCTAGATGAGGGAAAATCTCCTGATGTCTCGAGGGCCGTACCTCCAGGAGTATTAGACTCCGGAGGTACCGAGACGAGCTTATTTTCCCTCTGTAAGCAGTCTTCAACCAATTTGAGGAAGCCGGCGCCTTCTGTTTCCACGGCCTCCAGCATTCGCGTGTCATTGAACTGGAGTTGGTAGTCCAAACCGTCGCAGAAGTCACGAATGTTGGTGATCAATGCGCGCATTCTTTGGTGGTAGATATCGGGTTGTATTGGGGGTGGATTGGGCGGGGGTGGAGGGGCTATGAAACTTGGAGCGGCGGACGTAGTTGGCTCGGAACTGGGGTTGGATTGGTTGGACAGTTCGTCTGGAACAGTCGGACCGAAGTGCTGTGGTATGTTGTCGTCGTCGTCGTCCATGTCGTCGTCGTCATAATCCAGATCTCCGTAATAGTGTCTCTCGGGGTGTAGTGGCTCGTGTAGCTGTGAAGGTGCGATGGATAATGGAGGCTCCCCGGGCGTGTAATTGCCCTCTCTGGTAGATGAAGACCCTCCCNTGGATGTTGAATTAACACCGCTTTGGTTCCCCAATAACCCGAAACTCTCTTGAATTGATTTGGACACTTCTGCAGGCAGTGAAGCGTCAATGTAGGGTTCATGCGCGAGGTGATGGGCGAGTCTGATTGTGACAATCCTTGTTCCATTGGTTTCCGAATCGCGTGAGGAAATAAGGAGACGGCTACGACACGGGTAGCGTGTCTTCGCCATGAGATCCCCGGTGCTGGTTACTCTCGGTTTCGGAACGTCGCCTGCNCCCGTTCGGGTGCTCTTGGCNTTGTTCCTGTGCGCTTCNTCCTGAGAGCACCAAAATCTTGTCTTGTGGCCGTTGTTGATCCTTGGGTGGTCCTTGACGCTGTTGGAACCGTCATTAGGGAACCCAAATACGCTCACAGCAGGGCGGTACGCACGTAAACCTATACCCAGTCGTCCTCCAGATCTCGTGGGTGATTGTCTGTATTCGCTGTTTGTGAGANACGCCCGTGTCGCCCTGCTCGTAACAGCCGTGAAATTCAACGTCCGGTCCGCGCTGAAACTGTTCCTTCAACGCATTCAACAGCTGCTTGCGGTCTTGGTACAGGTTTGCTTGCTGTACAGTGTCATTTAGCGCCGGGGATGTAGATGAAGGGGGATGAACACGTACCCTGACAGAGCGACCATCAGTACCCCGACTTTCCTTTCCTTCAGGGTCCTCCCGGTCAGCCCGTTTTCTCTTTCTTGAAGGTGCTGTGCTGAATGAACTGGTGGCATAGTCGGCGGGTCGGAGGACTCGAGGATTGATGACTGGTGGACCATAACCGCCTTGAGGGGTGGCTGCGACTATGGCATGAAACCTGGAAAGTCCAGAGGTTCCTGGGGCTGTCATTCAGGTAGGGTTTATAGAGTTATATAGACGCTTCAGCGCTTAGTATGTGCTGCGTTGCTTCGGAATCGCAGCATGAACACGAGTATTCCTGGTTGAGAGTTGAAGTGCAAACGCTTGGGAAAACGTCACATGGACCATACGATTGGCTCAGTTAGTCCGAGTTTGAGTCTGCAGTAGGCGCCGGGCGCTCGGCATGGCTCGAAATTGACATTCATTCCTTCCTTCGAGCTCTATAGACAAGCCAAGAAACAGGAGAGTATTACAGCTTGTGCTCAGGACGATGAATAATGCTAGGACAGAGTGCAGTGAAAGGTGTATGTAGATGACAGACACGAGGTACTCGGCAGTCTGGGATTCAAAACAGCATAACAAATGGCGCGATTCCAGCTGAAACTGGTCAATAAAGGAGTGAAGGAAGGGAAGTGAATTCATTTTGACAGCCATGAGCACTCGGCTGTATGAATTTCATAGGAGAACCCCCACGAAGAACGCGATAGTAACGGGCGCTCCAGCGTACCGGATTCAATGTGTATTGGGATCCCCCCGGGAAGCCAAGCACTCCTCTACCACGCCCATCGTCGAAGCAGATCGCACCCCTGCGCTTTCCGGAGGGTGCTCTAGAGCAGACGGCTGTGAAAGCACTTTGTGAGGTCCACCATCCAGACATTTGATTGCGCTGCCCTGATCCAAGTTTGGCGCGAGTTGTGACGCTGTGGAATAGAGGTGGGGGCATGGCGTAGACTGAAGTCCTTTCCAGACATAGATATGGTCCATTACTCGAACCTCGATCTCATTGAGCAAAGGTGTGGCGAGGAAGGTCGGAATCAGTGGAAGCCACTCTCGTTCCTCCGGACGCCTGGGGTACTTGGTGGCATGGGAGATGGGGATTGCGGTGTGCTTGTGTCCCCATTAATGATATCTTGAATAGAGGACTCTAGAGCATCCACTCTAGTGGACATTTGGCTCACTATGAAGTGGATTAGTGTTTGATCGTCCCGTCCGGGTCTATCACTCACTCCTTTCCAAGATTTGGCTGGACATATCGTCAAATTTCGCGTCAAGCTGTTCGAGAAGATTCTCAACCTGCACGTCCACCGTTAGCTGAGCCACCACTCCCTGCAGGCGGTGCTCACAAATGCCGTCAACTCATGTGGACTGGAGATATCCTTTGGTTCTATTGCGCCCTTCGGTTCTGATGGTTTGCTCGTTGCAATTGGAGTTTTGTCTTTGTCGCTCTCATTCGATCTGGCCGGCGTTGCGGGGACCTTCAAGGGAAGGGCAGTGGACATTGGGAGTTTCAGGACGCGATATGGTCGTGGATGGAAGCAACACGCAGGTCGTCGAGTCGTCGCGGCAACTATCCAAAGCCGACAGCCCCAACAACAAATAGTAGCAAGCAAATATCCGCAGCACACCTCGAACTCGAATCTCTTCCCAGACCTACCATCTCCCAGACGCGGAATCTGACCTGTTTCACTTGTACAACTAAATGAGATGAAGCAGATCACCTCGTTGAGAACCTCTAGTCATTGCCTGCCATGCAATGTCCTGGGCTGTGGTGGGGGGCGTGTAGGTATGTCGTAGTTCACATTGGCCTTCTTCCGCGAATGGATTTCGAATTGTTGACGATGTGATAGGCTTGGCGAATAAGGCGACTCGAGGCTTAACTGCGGATGTGAGACTGGAGCAACGCGCTACCGTCGATGCTCACTAAAGTTGTTCCGAGAAGCCATATCAAGTTTGCCAGGGGTTCTTGAACGAAGCGACCCCCATCCCGGTGTCTCAAACATGCTGCGCGGTGATACTGAGGGTCCTACGGCTAACGGCGTCTTCCTGTTCAAATGCCTTCCTTGAACGCGCGTATATCCTTTCCCTGGCTGTGCTGCGAGCTATGAGGCAAACTCAGTTGGGATACGATCCCGACGCCCCACGCCCGCGCCGGCAATGTCATGCGGGGTCTTCTGGCCCAATTCATCGTATCCCTGAGCCCCATGACAGTGAGTGAATACGGGCATGTTGGTCAGATCCATAACTCTGGGGCGCAATGAGATGTCGCCACTCCCGTGAAGACGCACTGTTCTAGGAACTGGAAAGGTATACCTGGCAATCCAATTGCTTCCATAGCGGAAGAACTGACACTTCTCCCTCTATATTTGTAGATGTGGTCAACGGGTGCCGCATAGCGTGAAGAAGCGGAAGACTTACCAGATGTGGCATGTTCGCCTTGATACAGGTTAGTCCTTGTGCTTCAACATATGATTCTGAATGGAAGCGTCGATGTCTCTGCACATGATGGCCTTGGGCTCTTCTGGGAAGCAGTGTGTGTTCCCCATTCCGTGCAGAATAACGGCTGTGTCCAAGCACCATGGCGTGTGATGGAACCATCCAAGGGCGTCACAGCCGCATTCAACCCATCGTGTTCTATGCTTCTCAAAACGATTTGCCTTTCATTTCGCCCTCATTTCATTCTCCAATTTGGTCTCTGACAGCAAGGGTCCGAACTGGGACACACCTTATGTTTCTCTGCAACATAGACCTTTCCGGATACACTTCAGCACCCTCGTCCTGAGGGACGTCAATACCATCTCTTGCCCGACTGACGCTATCACGGCTACATCCCTCTCAGTCAAAGACAACTCTGCAAGCCTATGTGTGATACCTTCTACGTCATGCGACGGTATCTATCGATTTATCAGTCTCGCAGCCCCATGCCAGTGGCCAAATGAATGTGGACTTGAACTCTCCACTCCTTCGGGTCTGGTGGGGATTCATGTTGGCCTCGTCCCCGGTCCACGCCAATTCAAGGTTCTGTCAAATCTCCGCCATGCCTTCATTGTTGCTGACCTTTGGATTCGCAGGGTTTAGGCTACGGGGTCACGGCGCCGTTTAGGATTGATTGAACTGGAATAGGACGGAAGCGACACAATGTGACCGGGAGCACATGCCTGATGTCTTCACAGCACTGGGCGCTCTTTGGAAATTGAGTTGACGCATCTCGCGCAATTCGATCCCGCCTAAGAAGGCAACGCCCCCTCCATTCTCCTTCACGGAAACGGTGCCTTCGCGTGAATCGAGTATGTTCGTTACTCGTTTCTGAGCGCCCAGGCCTGTCCAGCTTGGGAATCACATTCTCTAGAGAACGGGAAGGGCGCTATTCCAGTCTATGCAACTTTGACACCCTCCTTTCGGTCGGCCCCCTTTTTCTGGGGTTCCTTCAATTTCGCAAACCGGGTAAGAGGGTTGCTAGTCAGACTGACAATTTATTCACCGTGCGACTTTAGGGAGAACGGTGCCGTACAAGGCTACAGGTTGAAGGGGATGCGTATGTTCCCTGTGACCCAACATGGCGTCGGGATTTCCAGAGAGAATCTGTCCTCCTGGCGGCAGGGGATCTTGGCCAATCACTACACCCTGAAAGCTAGTCGAGGTCCAAGGATTTCTAGCTGAGACCCGAGACCTAACGCATGGCAAGACCCGCGTACCGCTGATGGTGTGTCCTCCGTTCTTTCAACACCCAATTTGGTCCATACCTTCTAATCCAAAGGAGGTCGAAAGTGCTGCGCCGCCCAGTCACCTCCGTGATATCGTGCCAAATCCCATTGCCGAAGTTGGTCGAAATTTTGTCCCTGAAGCTGACTTCAAATGCGTTGGCGTGTTCCAGGCGAGCCGGTGCGTTATTAGTTCCAGCCCTCTTCACTACCGATATCGATGTTTCGTTTGATTAGAAGCACTACTCGGAGCATGCGTCCAATGGTCATCTTTCGATATATCTCCTCAGGCCGTCTAGCGTCCCTCGAAGCCCCACAATACACCAATTTCGTACGTGTTCTCTTTGCGAAGTCACAATCGTGCCCTTCCTCCTTGCTCATTATCGACAGAATAAACTCCATCATGAATGAACCGTTGCATATGACTTGAACGTGGCAATTTACCAAGTGTTAGGCGTCCCTGAAAAGGAGCGCTCGATGGCCCTAGGCCTCAAGTCATCGGATTAATCAACATGGAGAACGTCGTTCGGCGAGTATAGATGTTCACAAAGCTGACACGAAACTAATTTGATAATGTCCGTTTAACTCTTTCTATCGATCGAATGTCCACCTGGCAGGCGTTCTGTCCGCATATCTTGGCTTGAACTGCCCGAATCGTCTTGCAAGTGACGTCCGTCCTCGTGCCGCTCGACATTGGAGAAGCATGACCTATTGTCGACTTACAGCACCTCCGCGAGCTCATTCCCCGCCATAACGTTGGGACTGTATCTCCTTCTACGTGCTACATTGTCGCCATTTCCGATGCTGTTTCACAGTGCGAATGCATTGCGCCTCTTGGACTTCATCTCCGGAATGTACCCGCCAGAATTGCAAACTACGGCTGGGCTTCCCGGAGGATAACCTATTGGTCCGCGATATTCGCAATTTCCAATTCGTCTACCCGCGAAGCAATTAACAATTGCAGCTGCGATACAAACTAGCCTCGGTCCGATTATTCCCCCCTGTATGACTTTCGCTGCGTCATTTCGCAATATCACGAACATGATCCACCTGGCTGGGAATGAACGAATTGCCTTCGCCCTTGATTCATGACACTCGTTCACGGTCTGCCTTTCGCCCAATTGTCTGATGCCATAGCAGACAAGTGGGTAGAAACCAGTTAATATTTTCGTTCTCTCTCCAACGCTGGATCGCTTTGCCTGGGCAGACCTTTCTCGCTTCGCAGGTGGCAAGACCCCGACTTAGCTCAAGGTTTGCCACAATCGGCGCTGTTGCGAAGCACCCGCTTGATAAACTCATTTGATTCAGGAATGTGGTCTATAATATCTCGATTTGGTTCCCTCCCTTGTTCCTGTGGCTTCCTCGTCACCGTGCTTCATTCCAGCTCACACCCGCGTTGCTCATCGCATTGACAGTTGCAAAGGAACTCAAGCTTCGTATTGAAGGTCCAGTGCTTCCCCCCGCTGTGTTGCTGTGATCGATCGGATAGGCTGCCCGATCATCAATTTAGCCTGGCTGAAACTGTCAAAAGACATTCGTTTTCCGGGATCCTCGTATTCGCGGAATCTCGGCTAGAGAGCCGCCTCGATATTTTGGCCAAGAACCAGGGATAGCTGCCATTTCATGGGTGCCTCGACTACGGAGCTTCGGAACGATGTGATGTTGAATATTCCCTAATCCGCTCATTTCTTGGCCCATGCCAACACGGGATGATATCGGGTCCAACCAAAGGACAAGCTCAAGTGTCGTTCGGAAACATACCATACATCAAAACCTAACTTGACCCAAGCTTCCAGTGCCTAATAGTCGTACTAAATGTTATGAATGAGGTCATACCTTCCGAGATAATCATGCTGCGGTAGTGTACTATACACTCGCGGCAAAGGGTCAGCGTTTTATCTGATTCTTTACGACTTTCCTGTTGTTGGGATTGTTGGCTGGATTATCTTGCACATGGTAATGGACGTTATGGTGAGTATGATACACGCACATTTCATTTCGTAGAGCCCAGACTTGCCGTGATCAAGCTTGATAGGATGAATACTCCAGGTCCGAGTCCCAGGATCTCAGGCCCTGGTTAAATGCTAAGTGCGCAATGGCGTCACGGAGACTACGACGCGACATGGTCCCATCTTTGTAAGTCCTTGGGGACTTGTGTCTTTGGGGTAAGTCCTCCACCTCGATAAAAGATTAGTTCAGGAGCAAGCCGGTAGCATGAAATCCCCATCATCAAGCCCTCGGGTTTGCAACGTCGACGGGTAGTTGCATATTGACGATCGAGCTGTAAACGATTCAAAAGATACAGGGACGAGACAGCTCGGTTCAATGTGTGGTTGTGTTTGCAAAGCCCTTGGAGTTTTGATGGGAAACTCGGAGCAGTCTCAATCAATCTTTTTGCATCTCAACGACAACCTCCTATGCACCCCTGCTCCTCAGGCTCCCTCGTTCAGCTTGAGTCCAAGCTCAGTCTGTGCCCTACGCAAAGGTGTTGCCCTTCTTTGAAGCTCCTCCCATATTACGCGTCTCCGGCTGCAAATCTGGCGGAGCACCTGCATCCTAGCCCTCGGACTATGTCGTGTGTTTAATGGTCTGGACCTCAAGTTGGCCTGTTTCATTGACTTTGCTTGGTCATGCTCTCTCTGTCTCGTCTAACCGCCTGCCATGACCTGGGACACCCGCGGAGCAAAGGCAACAGCGTATCTTCACAATCGTGTCAACGTGCGTTCTGCTTGCTCCCGATCCTGTGTCCTGAGCTGCGACTCATTCTCCCTCCCCTCCTGTCTTCGTCTCTAACTGGATATCATCTGTCGGCTTTCTTTTTACGCTTCTTGGGCAGCTTTCTACGGACAACACATGGCTATTTTCGAGTGTTCTTTGCGAGTTTGGCTCTAATCCAGCTCATGTTATATCAAAGAGGACCGACGGGTTTCGACTGACCCTCTTCTTTCTTTTCCGCATGTCTCACATCAAGTTACATGTGACATGGTCCGCAGGTATCGGCCGCTGCTATCGCGGTTCCCAGCAAGACAATCGCACCTCGTGGTTCCTCTCCTTCATGCTTCCTTAACGGGTCCCCTCCGCACCTCCTGGAAGTTTGGGCGCTGAACGACTGGGCTGCCTCCTTTCAAAACTAACTCTATAGTGGTTACGGTGTTGCGCTGGCGCTCCCTCCTGCGATCCCGATCCACTTCGTTTCCGGGACGAGGCGCTGCTACCGATGTCGTCCTGGACGCCAGCCCCTGACCTAAGTTCGTTTACCACCCGATGCCTGTTTTTGGGGCGAAGTCGTGGAGGTCTCGTTCAATGCGTCACCTATGATACGCGTTCGTTTCAATGGGTGTCGGACGTACGCTTCACAAGCTGTACCGTTACTCGAAGCGTCCCATGACGTTACCTCAATACATAGAAATCTTTGAATTGGCTACCACACTTCCGGGTCTCTCCAGATCCCAATACCAATACGCCCGTTTTTTCACCCTTGTCCCTCCATCTCATGGCACCTCTCACTGGAGGCAATTTCATCTTTACAGGTCTTGCGATTGATGAACTCTTTGCGCTCGCAGTCATGGCACTGTGCCGCAGAAGCCCTCATCGAAGCCCCGGGTGGACTCCGAGGTGTCGCGCTATCCCCCAGGGTTGTGGCTCTTCTCTCGAAGCTCACCTTCCAGAAGCCCGTCTGGACTTGAATGGTGGCAATCTCGATGAAATGTTTTGGAATTTGCCGGGCATTGCCTGAATTGGCTCCGCCTGTGCACTCCTTCCCGCTTGCCCTGTTGTGCTCGGAGATACATGGCAGCCATTGGCCTTGTTGGGGCATTATTTGCCTGCCTCGTGCACTAAGGAAATCCGAAGCGCTCGTAGCGATGTCGGACTCGCGGTTTTGGACTGGAACAATCCTGCGGCTTCGTGTGCTCTTACGACTTGCTGTCTCTCTTCTGTGATGAATTAGGGGAGACCCTGAAGGTCGAAAGAGCGGGAAAGTGAAGAATCAGGCATAGTTGAGAAAGCGCCTTTCCATTCGTGGCGTGCGTGAGTATGCATAGGGAACCCCGGAAGTCGAGGAGGGACTAGATTCAGGCCGTGAATCCGGGATTCCTTGCTGACAATCCAAACTCTAAACTAGCAAGTCCCGGATCGAACCACGTCTCACTCAGAAATGAATGCGTGGACCTCGAAAGGGGAAATTCGGGCTAAATTTGTGTGATACAAGTGAGGCAAGGGGAAGTACTATCAGGAGGACTTTAGATGTCAAGTGGCGCCTAAATGACAAGTGGACAGGGCTTCGGCACAAATACGTATTCTCGATGGGCAACAAAGTTAGATTGACGACAGCCATGTAGCCCCCGTATCCACTATTTTCTATTGCCCCTGCTCGCCTTCTTAGGAGTTGATTCGCGGAAGGGCCGGAGCTCTATAAGCTCAGGCCCTAATGCTGAACCGACTTCAAATCGTCCCCATCCGGCCCCACTTTCAACCTCACATTTGTCCAACAGCCTTTACCTTATTATCATTATGAGCAGTAACCCCGACGTACCACCCTTCATCGGATACGTCGAAACGACCGTCAATGCCCTCCGTCTCATCCACGCTGCCCGTCAGGGCGTCATCCCTCGCATCACCCGCCGCCTCAACGACAACGAACGACGGACCATGATCAAGAGCGGTGCCGTCTTCGTCTTCAGCGTTGAGGAGAGCGGAATTAAACGATGGACTGGTAAGCCAAACTAAACATAACATTTTACTCGACACTGCCTAACAAAATATTAGACGGCCTTCTCTGGTCTCCATCTCGTATTGTCGGCAACTTTCTAGTGGGTTTTTACATTATTGCTCATCATGCGCTAGTTGACAAGCGCCATCCTACTAGGTCTACCGCGAGATCAACGAGCGCACAAGCAGCCGCGGCCACAAGAAGGTGTACCCGACCGACGATCCCACCTCCCGAAGTCTCGCTCACCGCACCTCTCCGGAGGGTTACAAGCCTGAGCAAGGAACCTTCAAGCCTGGAGGCTTGATCAAGAAAGTGAATACCCTCTCCAATTCCTCTCCTTGATGTGGTTGACGTTGACCGATGCAACGCCTCTCTCCAGACTATTACTGTGACTATCGAAGGCTCCGACCTCCATCTCATTTCTTACTACACCTCTGACGATATCCGCGCCGGAAAGCTGAAGGTAAATGAGGGTTTTCCGAACCATATACATCTTATGTACATACTTACAATGTCCATAGAGACCGTCGACACGGCTGGACATCATGAGCCTCCCCATGCCTCCCCATATCTTCCGACTGACCAACTTCCGCGTGCCACCAAAAGTCGAAATCGGTCCTGATAGCAAACCAAGAATCGTGTAAGTGTCCGATTGCTAGAGGATCGAACGACTGGCATTCATTTCCCTTAGCTGCGAGCAGGAGGACCTACAGGAACTGAACGTTCCCGAATGCAAGGTTGAGGACCCGATCTATCAAATCCCCGATTCACCCTCGTGGGGCAGCCAAGGTTCCCCATCTTCCCCGGAGTCCAATTTCACCAACGGTTCCCTCTACGGCGTGGGCAATAATCAAGTCAGCTACCCTCGCAGCAACCACCACGAACGATGGGGCCTTTCCGGAGAGCCCAACCTGGCTTGGACGCCCTCGAACGTGCACACTCACGGCTCTGTCCGTCGCCGCGACCACAACGTACTTCAAGACTCGTGGCCCTCTATCCAAACGCAGTCGAGCCGTTGGCAAGATTCCAGCAACCTCGCGATGAACGGTAGCGGCTACTCAGAGAGATCTCGCGTGCGTGCTCACCCATATGAAACCGATTCCCTTCGACGCGAACACGATGGCCGACACTCTCGCGGCGACTCGACCAGAGGCATGGGCTGGCACCACCGAGACGTCTCACACGCTTCCAGGGATCGCCGCAGCCCACAGTCTTCATTTACTCCATCGCCAACCCTTCCCTTCACATCTTACACCACAAGCCCATCATACACTTCCTCTTGGACGCAGGAGAATGGATTGCTCACCACTCCAACTCTCCACAGCATTCCTGCTGCATCAAGCTACGACAACACCGGCTATACCTCGAACGGTAACGCATCACTCAGCGAAGATTTCGGAACGGCAGTAGAGGACTATGGAGAGGCGCATTAGCAGTGCGAACCGCAAGCATTCAACGTTTCCGGCAACGACCATACTGAGTACCATCACCCTTCTTATTTCTTGGGCACCTTCTCTCACGGCCTCTCGTACCTACGTCCAGCGCGATATCCTAACTGTAAAATATTCTGGAGGTTTTTCTTTTCTTTCTTCACACCCACACCCGCATTCTGTACTATATCACGGCTGGATAATCACCCTCATGCACTTGTATGCCTTATGATAGCACCGCTCCCCACAGAATGAATTATGCACGATTCAAACAGCATACTAGCCTCCCGTCCAAGCAGGACAATCCGCCAATCTCGGGTTCGAGATCCACGTCCTGAGTTGGTTGTGCTCAAAGCCTCGGAGGAAGCAAGAGAAGAATCGACGTGCGCAGACGCCTGATGGGCACATTGTTGAACCATGCTTCGGGCATCGAAGTCCCCGTCGCTGTCAAGGACCGCCGCATCAAGATCGACGGGGGCACGGATGTAGCCGAGTCATGCTGCTTCCTCGCAAACGGCCGAGTCATTTGACACTTGATTCAACGGGCTCGCCCAGAGGTTGCCAACTCCAGGAGGTCTCCGCGGAATTGAACAGTCATTGGCAGCCGGCGGTGAAGCGCAGGTAGGGGTGACAGTACGTATAACCTGCTTAGAACCCCTCGCGATACGGANCGGGTGCCTACAAGGGCTTACCTGCCAAAGATGTTGCCCCCCAGGTTCCCATATGTCAGCTACCCTTGGCAGAGATACCGTGCAGGGCACTGGTAGTTGTAGCCGCGGCGGACCAACACCGTCGCAGGTGCNTTTACGACATGAAAGTCAGCGGATCGAAGAAGGGGTGCCAGTCGTACGGCAGTCTTCATACACCGTGCCAACTGACGAAGCGGCGTCTCTTCCACACATGAAGCGGAGCCCCGAGGACGCTACGGGGGTCAACTACGCACTACCGGGCTCTTGACTCCATGCCCCTAGGTTCCCCTTCGACAGTACGGTTTAGGCAGGGCAGGTGTATTGAAAAGACGGACAAAACGACTGGCACTCAGCGTATACGAGGCAATTACCGCAAGGGCCTNAGGTAACACGTTCAGGAACTGCGATCTTCATTTGTCCCCCATCGTCCTCCGCTCGATGAACCCCTTGATATTTGGGTGCCCTTCCACGCTTCCAAAGAAGCACCGTTTCGCGGCATTCTCCCACAAGACAACATTCAGTTCTTTCGCGTACTTCAGAACCAATTCGTAGTCTGCCTGGGAGGCGAAGGCNGTGTACAAGTACCCTTTTTTGGCGAGGAACATGAGTAATTAGTGACGACGGAGGAGGCGCAGCAAAATGGGGTACCTTCTTGGGACTTGAGGCGGTTCTTCTCCAATTCCCATAGTCGTATCTGGTCCTGCACTGTGACGGGTAGCAGGGGATTCTGGGGCGAGTGATGAGATAGGGATCTCGGAGAGGTCATGAAAGCCTTACGTTCTTCCTCATGTTGGGGTGGGCATGTGTGATGAGGTATGTGATAATCTGCGCCAGTCCGTCCGTCAATGAAGCAGCACGTTGGACGAACGAAAGTCATGGAATCTCACCTGGTCTGCCGTTATCCCGTTCTGAAGTGCCTTCTTGACGCTTTCTCGTGTAATGGAGCCGACCACCAGATTGGGGAACCGGTATTTCAGGGTCGTGAACAAGCCGAGTACAGAAGTCTGTAGTGGGTTATCTGGATAAATTGTTAGGAGGGGCTAGTTCCATGCCAAGAACGAACAGACCGGTGTAGGCGTAGATCCGGTAATTCGTTTCAAGGATGATGTATCCCTCCTCTGGGGCAGAGGACGTCCCAACAGTCGACGGCAAGGTCGGAGACGATGAGGTTAGCGTAGTCGAAAGCCGCGTTGGACTAAACCGTGGCGAGGCTTTCTAGCTCAGGTGATGAGAGGGACGATACATTACCGAGTAACAAGGAACAGCTTACGTTTCGCTGCCAGATCAGACCGTAGTCCCTCAGGTCTTCCAGCATTGCCGACTGTGTTTTCGTCAGGTTTTGCGTCGAATATTCCTATCAATGTTTCAGCATTGAAGTGACCGGGATAGTGAATTGACGTTGCTCACGCGACCAAGCTCCATTGTGGAGAGCATGAAGAGGAAGCTCAGGACATCCACAAGATCCATTCGTCTTTGCTGAAGGGACACTTAGCAAGGACGAAGGGATGATGCACTGAATCGAACCTCAGCCAGTTGAAGATATTGCAGCAGCAAATGCCACAGTTGTTCGTGCGGCGAGTGAAGCAGAAACTGAAACCCCATCGAAGATATTCGCAACGGAGCGCTGGATGAAATGAGTCATTACTGGAAGCGGCTAGTGAACCTGTAGCACGTACCCCTGCCTGTCCTCGTTCATGAGACCACTTGTTTTGAGAAGGAAACGAACACCAGGGGACGGCTCCGCGGGCTTGGCGTCAGATGTCCCTGAAGAGACCATGTAGTGTAGAACAGTCTGGAGGTCGGGTGAGCTAGTGTCCGCAGCAGTCCAAGCCGAACATGCCTCCCAGCGTTCCAGGGCGTAGGAATCCAACATCGCAAGCGTAGGCGAGCCTCTTTTCCCATCCTTCCTGCTATTGGAGGATCCTTCCTGGTTCCCCTCGTAGTCCTCTCCAGCAGGTACCCCGAAGCTGCCGGACGAGCCTCTAACAGACATTCAGCGCCCAAACGACTATCATGCGCACGGATAAAGTTATCCTCACCCTCCCGTGAGTGCATGACGAAAGTTTGTCTTAAACGTCGGGTTCAGAGCCAATTTGACTGTTGAATGCGGCAAGATGTGAAGGCCGGCCAGCGTTTCAAGGGCGCTATCGTATAATCTAAAGCCAGACTGGTAAAATGCAAACTCTCTCCAGAAGAACGTGGCGGCTTACGGTCTTGCCTCTCGCACTACCCATGCCGCCATTTGTGAAGTCGAGATAGCAGACTCTAGCCAAAGCAAATTCATGATGATCTGACGTTCTAATGGTGACAGTAACCTATCGCAAACGCGTCAGACCTGAAGAACACTAGCGACGTATGGGGGCGGTATGACCGAAAGATCGACAGACAGGAAGAAGGGCGTTGGTAGAGCCTTGTCAGGGTATTCTGAGACTGTCCCCGCAAAAATGGGAGGAGAACATGGTCTTTTCTGGCATTCTTGCTTTCATCTTGGACGGCGGTGGGCATGGTAGGTCGCAAAGGGAGTCAGGAACCGACCCTATGACTGAGGTTAGGGTTTACAGCTCAAGGTATTAGTATCACGTGCCACGACGCGTCATTATTCGCTGGACGCGACGGGCGGAGGTCGAATCCACATCTTGGCCCCAAACCTGCACCATGTCTATCACAGTCCATACAGCAGCTCAGAACAGTGAGTGAATAAATTGTATAGGGATACTTGGCGGTTAACGCGGCGGATAGAACAGTTGAACGTGTTGCGGTCGCTGGTGTCGGAGGACCCAGCGCTTGTAAACTCCATCGATGTGGTACGCTAGACGTTGAACTCTGTCGGTAGTAGAGTTAAGCTCTGGCTAGGATGAAAGAACGCCTCTACATTGGGCCGCTTCGTCCGGGGCCTTGGATATCGTCCGCTTCCTCATTGACCGCAAAGCCGAGGTAGATCGCCCAGACAACAGCGGCTGGACACCTCTCCACATTGCAGGTATACACTCGATGACTCGATACATTGCGCATCTAATGCAATGTAGTCAGCGCTGGCCACACGGAAATTGTGCAAGAATTGATTGGTGCAGGGGCGGACGTAAACAGGCAAGTCCTGCAGACCCGACCAGGCGTAAACTCTTAGGAACTGACGGGAGCCTCTTGGACAGGACTACGGAGAAGGGATTGACTCCTTTGTACGATAAAACCCTTCTAATTCGATAACTTGAGTCTGGGCTTACAATTGTCTAGGCATTATGCAGCCTCGAAATCCCGAATCGATGTAGGTGTTGTCCGAGGCCTGCTTGTGCGTAGGTTCTCATGCGCGTCTACAGATTGGCAGGATGCTGCTCTCACGAGGTGCAAACGTACGTTATATTCTTCTGAGATGGTCTATAGCCGAGGAGTTCTGAAGAACGGAGAAGTACAACGCCAGGGATAAGGCGAACCAGTTGCCTCTGTAAGCCCCGTTCTATAGTTTATCCGGAATGCTTCTGACCCCATGCATTCTCGTTCACACAGGCATCGGGCAGCAACAACAGGTTCTGTGGGCTTCATACGCCTCCTTCTCGAATCATCGACTCCTTCAAACAAACTCAGGTTGAACACTGCTGATCGAACTGGTAAATCACTCTCATTTCGATCCTCGAATCACACAAGGAACTCGTGCTGAGNTACACTTCTACGCTGTCCTTTCCGTATCTAGGAAATACCCCGCTCCATCTTGCGATGGACTCGGCGCATGCAGAGGCTGCCGTCACCCTGATTAACGCAGGCGCCGACCGTACCAGGGTACGTCGGCCGATACTCAATCCATGTTGGCAACCCTGAAAGTATGACGTTTGCAGGAAAATNTGGACAACGAAACTCCTGAACANGTTCCCGGNGTNGGNGGNCANGAGCAGAAGCTCGCTCGACAATATGTTATCGACCATTGCGGGAACGCGTGATTTCACNCCTTCCTTGATCACGGTCGGNCCTTACTCTGCATGATCTACACGTTCTCCCCTTGTCACTCGCAAGCCCCTTTAGTTTAAATATGATCTCGAAACCCAAANNCCCATTCGACCCCTCNCTCNTGGNCCTTCTGCGACACGCTGCGTGAAGCAAGCTCCATCCCTTCGAAAGTCTAACGGGCTCTCGCTTGTTCTCGATGAGCACGAAGTAGCCCACATCATCGGACTGAAGGATTGGGAATAATTACCAGTCCTCATTGGGGTGNGTTNGACGTCGTGAATAGNGGNAAGTGAGGGGAAGGNCGATTCTTTTTCATCGTTGNGACTGCTNCATGGGGAAGCNTNNCTNTCGCTACTTCCCGGACGCGAGACATGAAGGTCCCAGCGGAGAATCCCGNNGNACNNTGGNNTTCTNGCNACCTCNCNAGGTACCCCGTTNCTTCTCTTCTTGAACCCTGGATTNCCGCTTTCTCCTTGGTGNGNGNCNTGTGGGCGCTTCGACCTTTCCCCATTGCCTTTCCCAAAGAAGGTGAAAATCAACCATTTGGAGACCCGGATGCATTCGGTCNNGTTGGNTTCAAACNCCGTCNAGANNGACTTCTGTCTNNACNTCGAGTTCCAGGAAATCCAGTGTGAGGNGCATAGCCGCCGGGCGCCATGGTGCGGGAATTTGGATGAAATTCGGTTTCNATTCCGAGTCNNCCTTTCAAATCGGCACCTGTGTCAACCCGTTACATCCGTGCAGATGGGGAGTGCGTCCCAGGTCCCAGGGAACCCTCTACGANGNCTTNACTCCTCAGAGNCAATTGCNCANCNTTTCNANGTCAGGACNTANCCTTTNNGAGAGCGTCTCGCAGAGGATTTGGGCAGTGTAANCCCATGACAAANANNTNGAGGGNTNCATCTGCNCTTCTCGCCAGGCCGCCCCTCGACCAGGGCCTCCANGTCGAAGAGAAAGCTTAAAAAAANTCGCGCCAGAGCGGTGCCAAGNGCCGANTCGGAAAGCTCCGATCCCCTCCACGTGGTCGAGGTTTGGGCGCCTAATTGTTGCGCTTTGGTTGTGTTTGGCTAGAGCGTTGGTTGGTCAGCACCGCATTCATGAATTTGAACTGTGGCTGAGTCAAAGTCGTTGCTTGCCATAACCTCCCTCAACCCACGCACGGTGAAGGGCAGGATACCAGGGGACAGGCGCATAATCGAGATTGTGACGAGCTTCCCTCTGCACACCGAATACGCATAGTCCCACTGGACGCGTCAACGTTCACGCATCAACCCATCTTCGGCGGGTTCTTCGCCCACAAGCTATCCTGTAAAAACCCCTCTCCCCGCGAGCCTGTCCTTCAATTCCTTCCCTCTGCTTATCCGTATCGAGGTTTCGAGACCCATGATACGTATGTATACCCAATCCAGACAAGCAATACACCCTTGGTCAACATCTTATATGCGGCTTGCTGGCCTCGACGTCTCTCCCGAAGCCTGAGCGTGCTCCACTGGCAGCAGGCATGGCGAGCATACGAGTGCGTTCTGCCTACTGTCCTTCGCTGTCCGAGGGGAGCTTTGCATTTGCATGTCGTTTAGTCCTTGCTCGTCAGTGTCCTCGCTCTGTCAACGCCTCGGAGCCCTTGACTGGATTCGTTCAACTGCGTGCTCTGTATATCTGCGTACCTTTTTTTGGCTTGCCTGGAGGCCTACACTTCAAGTTCGCCCTCCTACGAGCCCGCTTTTGCATGGTACCGGACGTGCCCTTCGCCCCTCGACCCTCCGTCTGGCCCATTCATGGACGTCGTCCAGGTGGAACCAATCTGTCGCTTTGCTCTTGACTTCTCCAAGTGGATACTTGGAACACCTTCCGAATGCTACTCCCCTTGATATATACATATCCTTGGACTCCCAGGGATTCTTCGGGTCGGTCGGCGTTTCAGCTATACTGTACTGACAGTTGTTGGTCTCAGCGTTGAATTTAGAAAGGCTGTTCTCTCTGTGTCAGATATAAAGCAGCACGGGTACAGGAATATCGTACCACCCTCGCAACGTCATCGGGGGCGGACTAAAAGGGCATGGTTGTCCCCGTTGGAGACAGCCATGAAAAACAGCTGCACAAGTCGCTCACTCGGCTCCTTCAGGGCATGCTCTGCTCTCCGCCCCACTGACTGGCTGACTGGGATTCTAGCTCGAGAGTGGACCCGGAAGATCGCTTGCCGTCGGTCAGCACATACGCCAAGCACACGGAGGAAAGTCGAAGGCGCGATGGTTACGATGGTGCGTGTCTTCTCTCGCCTACGGAGGTCGTAAGTATCTTACTCAACCCCGACGGCGGTGACAGCGGGGCCTCGCCTATTACCGTGTATCATTGAATGCATGTGGCGAGTTTTCCAGTGGAAAACCCGTGTTGAGAGGTTCAACGGCATGGTTGCATACTCGTGGCCATCCGTTCAGCTTTATATCCGACAATAGGTGATATTCGTGTCAAGTATAGTGCCTTGGAAGCCGCAACCAGCCGCACAGACGGCTGCTTGCAGTCCGACAACACTTTATAAAGGTCTTCTGTCGTCGAAATGAACTTTCATGCAGGAGGAATTTACAGGCGCTCAAAGCTCCAAGGGGTACCGTCGCCAGGCACCCAGGACATCACTTCGAGATCGAGGCAATATTGAATTCCGTTATTCCGAGGGAAGGAGGCACAAGGTACATATCTCCGAGTAATCCCAGCTGGTGGCAAGCACAAGCAAAGTTGACTTCGACGGGTTTCGCCGCAGCGCCTCCGACGACGTTTGCATGGAAGTCTTTGTAGGAAATTGACTCGTCTATTAGCGGTTGTTGACGGTGCGACGTTTCTGCCTGTTGTGTTCATCGAGTGTCCATTGTCGACGGCGTTGATCATCGAAGGTGTGAGGTGAGGGATGGGATTTGCTTACGGCTGATCACCTCGCCCACCCGGTCTGGAATCACTATCATGATGCCTAGGATGAGTGTGCGTACTACGACCGTGGTCTCAACAGATGGTCAGTGAAAACGTGTTTGAGAGGAGGACGAAGATAGAGTGGCCAGTGCCAGTCATTCGCTGTACCAGATATTAGCTGTCCGTTGTTTCCATGCTTCATGGCTTCGTCGAAGGACTCAATCACAAGGCGAACAGCGTTCTCTCCATTGGGGACGGATGCTTGGACGGCGCCTAATTATTAATGATGGAGCAACCATCAATGGATACGAGGGAGCTCAAATACCGGCAGCTGTCGATTGCGTCGAGCACAATCTTCTTCCTCTCTCTTCCTCCCGGGCAGCGTCCCTCTCTCCCTCTTCCCGTCTGTTCGAGCACCCCTCCATTCATTTGACCGACGTTCCTTTCTAGACAGTCTCGATGGCCCTCCTTCCCTATGTCTTCCTCGCCCTCTCGCTGAGCACGGCGACCAACGCCTACTGGCTCATGGGCATGCACGCTATCACCACAGAACGCATCGACCCCATCGTCAACCCCGGCACCGTCTCAGGCCACTCCCACATCGTCTTCGGCGGCAGCAACTTTGGCGTTACCTCCTCCACCGAGAAGCTCCAGCAGAGTCTGTGCACATCGACGCCTATCAAGGAGGACAAGTCCAACTACTGGGCACCGGAATTGTACTTCCAGTGGGCCAATGGCTCGTTCTCTTCCCTCAGCGGCGGCGCCGTTGTCTACTATCTCTTCCCTGATAAGGCGGGAACGACGACTGCGTTCCCCAAGGACTTCCGTATGATCAGCGGTACCCCGTCGAAGAGGACCTACGACCCCAACGACCCCGCCCAGAAGGCCATCGACTACCTGTGCTTGGACTTTTCAGGCAAGAGCGAGACGACCAGGCATCCTGGCCTCCCGGAGAAGTATTGCCCCTCGGGTATCCGGTCCCAAATCAACTTCCCTAGCTGCTGGGACGGCAAGAACGTCGACTCTCCTGACCACAAGTCCCATGTCGCTTTCCGCTCTGGGGGACCTGACTCGGGCGACTGCCTCGACCCCAAGTACCCTGTGAGCATCCCCCGTGTGTTTATGGAGATCTATTGGGATACGGGTTCGTTCGACAAGTACCGTGATCAGGCGAAGAACCCCAACCAGCCCTTTGTGTGAGTTCCACCTCTTAATCTGCGTTATCAGCATCATAGGTTATCTGGAAGCTGATTTTGATTTGCTCCTTCTTGTGTTGGACAGGTTCTCCTACGGTGACGCTACTGGGTATGGAAACCACGGAGATGTGTTCAACGGATGGGACGATGGTGTGCTTCAGAGGGCTGTCGATGGATGCAACTGCAACCCCAACGGCTCTGTGCGTGCCTCTCTACAATGGTCGTACAGCGATGCTTACCTTGGACTTCTAGCCCGAGTGCTGCGCTCAGAACGGCAAGAAGCTCTTCACCCTCCAGCCTGACGGATACCAGTGCCACATTACTCAAGGTGTCAACGAGCGTGGTACGTCTTCTCTCCTCCCTTACTCCCTTAATCCCTTTCTCCTCCATCCCCCTCCCTCACCATCCACCCTCCTTCTGCCCTATCTTTCTACACCATGCTAACCAAACGTTCGTACATGCAGTAACCGGCATGCTTCCCAAGCTC
>JANDKE010001430.1:0-14527 GCA_027627275.1 Coprinellus aureogranulatus
AGGGTACCTGCAAGGCAGTGAACCAGTGGTACAGTAAGTCTTATCTTCTCCGGTGAAAGGCCTTAGATATGCTGATTCGAACGTCCACCAGGCCAATGCCAGCCTTGATTGTCCTATTGAGAGGGAGATGACAACTGGTCGGCTGGGTATCTTGCACTGTATCTTTCCGTTTCTTCGCTTCTCCATCAACTGTACATAGTCGCATGGCGCTGGGAGAGCGCATCGCCGAACAAAAATCCTCGAAATTGCAATGATTATATGACTGCAACACCATCGCGAAGTAGTATAGGGAAGCGAAAGCATGAGCGGCCGACATACAGTACCAATGCCTGAATCGCCGATTAAGGCTTGAACATGAAGACTCGGAAGGGATCGGACTATATGTGCCGCAGAAAACGATATCAGGACCCACGATCTATGTGCTTGGGTCGCATTCCTGGATCTCATCGTGAAACACTTCTCGTACCAGCGCTTCCAAAGAACTGGGTTTCGTAGTAGGCGCGGAGGACGCCCCTGGATCGTGGCAGGCATACACGTTGTCAGTGTACGACGTGCTCCGGGAACAGGAGTGGCATGCTATATTGCCAGTTATTGCCCGCTGAGCACAAGAGGTGCAGTGGATATGCTGGACGTTGAAGTAGAAGCAGGATCCCAGAGCCGATTCAACCATCACCCCTGACATCCCTGCTTGGATGTAGGCCGTTCCGGGTGTGGTATATTCAAGTGACCTACGGCACGACTGGCAGTTGAACAGTTCACCCATAAACGGCTTAAGACAGTATGCACAGTAGAGGGCGGAGAGGGTGACGCCCGTGCGCTTGGTCCCGTTGACGACGACAGTATTTACGAGCCCCAAGCTCCTCGGTTTGGCCTGCATGACGGCTATGCGAAAGGCCGTGCGGAGGCCAACAGCTTCTTCTAGGGCATCCGGAGACATCTCTTCCACAGCAAGAGAGGTGAGGCCATCAACTAGCCATGATGTCACTTTATGCTCTCGGCCGAGGGCGACTTTGTCCAGAGGTGTTAGGTCGAACGCACTGCTGGAAAGCGTCTGGATGGCAAAATCTCGTATCTATGTTGCAGGATGGCGGGTGGAAAGCGTGAGGCAGGTATCCTTACTAGCTCAGGAATGGGCTCACCTCATACATCTCCCACGAACGCGATAACCGTAGTACACCGCTCCATTGTTCCTTCGTCAACGAGAAGTTTCCTGAGATCAAATCGTGGGCTCTAAAGCAAAGGTGAGATAACGGTGGAAACATGTAAAGATAGAGTTGAGCCGGCGTACGTCGGATAGAGAATCATCAGTAATGCCTCAAAGTCACCCGCTCGATACCCGTTGAGAACGACGGGGTGATCATCAGAAACACCTTCCCCGGTTCTTCCGTCTCCAATATGAAACATGTTCTTGAAAACGGAGGAGTGTTGGACGAACGCATGTTTATTGACCCGGAACAGTCGTTCTTCAACCTAAGACATGGACGGGATAGTATTTGAGATTACGCATTATCTAGGTTCGCGACCGAACGGACCTTGAAAACGACGAGGTCCCAGAGATAGTTATGAGGGGGTACAGACGGTGCATCCGAATCTGTGGATGCGTTCGGCATGGTGCGTACGTTGATGATGGAGGTTCTAGGCGAGCCGCAGATCGATATGAGCAACGGCGAAGGACACGAGGCTGGTGTCACAGTCACGATGTGGTCACGTCACCGTGATGTGCTCTCGTCCGGGCGCTTAAGCGCGGGGTACAGTACTTGGGGATATGGGGAAGCGTATGCCAGCGGTGTAGTCTCCGCGAAGAGATACTTATGCAGTCCAGCTTGGAAACTCCAGCAATCAGCTCAGCATATCGTACCAACGAATGCCGCTACTTGCTTCACATCTCGAGCCACCCATATACGGCCCTTGGGTTCCAGGGCTTAGAGTAAACTACACCCTTCATCACAAGGCTTGTCGCTGCTACATCAGGTAGAGAAGGATAAATACTCGTGAATCTCTTCCTTGAAAGTCTCCTGTATCAAGGCATCGGTTTGCACACTAACACCCCTTGCTGTAGACGAATGGAAACCGAGGTAAATAAGAAGAGTATCAAAGTTGAGATGTGTCTTGCCACAATTTTGGCACGTAGTGGCACCGGTGATAAACTGGGAATCGCACGAGGAGCAAAAGAGATCGGAGAATTTCAGGCAGAAATGTGTATCCCAATACGTGGCTCGCAGTGAGGGTTGCGCTTTGATGTATATCACACCAGCCTGGTCCGTTTGGAGGCTCTTAGAGCAAGACATACATGTGATCGTCTTGTCCTTGACGAACGGTTTGTAACAGCAATTCTGACAGATATCCCGAATGCGGACGCCGGCCCAGTTACCCTGCGGCTGACGAACCGTGGTAAACTGGGACGCGATAGTTGCCAATTTGAGGCGCACGGCTGTCAGCTGAAATGCGGTCCGCAGCCCTACAACCTCTTCCAGTGCATCGGGTGAGAGCTCGGTGTCGGATGTTAAGCTCTTCAGGCCTTCAACTAGCCAGGGTGCAATCTTGTGGTCGCGTGCAAGAGTTACTTTCTCCACTGGAGTAAGCGCCATCTCTTCACTAGATAACTTCGTGATAGCGAAATTGCGAATCTACAGCCTGTCAGTCGAAGAGTACCGGCGCGATCATGCAAGTGACTTACGCCCTTCATTTCCCAGATCGTAGATAGGCGAAGAACTCCAACCCACTGATCCTTGGTCAAGGTAACACCGCCCGCGATAAGGTCATTTGATCTAAGCAGCACAATGATTTACCAGGATCTACATAAGAGAGAGCCACTCACCTTGGATACACCACTCTCATCAACGCATCGAAGTCACACGCTTTGTAGCTCTCCAAAACGATCGGGTGGTCATTAGTCTGCCCTTCGCTTTCTCCATTGACGCCAGGGAGGAGGAACAGTGTCTCGAACAGGGGAGATGCATTCGCAAGTCCTTTTCGGAGTACCCTGAAGATCGTGTTCTCAACCTTCAAGCGCGATTCATCAGGTTGATGGGTGCGCTTGGGGAGCAAATTGACTCACCTTGAACACCGCGATATCCGAGCAGAAATCGGGTGAGAGTGTCGTCTCGGCGGAATTGATAGGTTCGTCGGCGTGTACCATGGGGTGCAATGTCAAGGTGCAGGAAGTGCTGGTGGAATCGATCTAAGCGCCGAATCGATTGACCATCACCATTTCGTAGCGGCACGTGTTCGAGGGGCGCTGCACTAGCTTGAAGCTGCGAGAGGTGAAGTTCGCGTAGGGGCGCAGACGCGCACGTTCATTACCGTCTGGACTTACTCATAGAGTGGGATCCTTTGCAGAATACGGGAACGATGTACGTCTCAAGCTTTCGACCCTCATTTTGTAAAATGAGGTCCGGGTAGCTTCAATTTTCTACATTTGGCGTGTACACGGACGTAGCGATAATTGTGACCGTCTACATATCCCATTCGTCCATCCAATCTTTGAAGAGTTCCCGCACAAGCTGTCCAACCTTCCATCTTTTTGGCTCTAGAAAGACTTCTGTAAGAGGCTCCGCCTGTAACCCTATCTTAGCCATCGAAGTCTGGCACGAAAGGCAGAAAAGAGGAGAACCCCCAATTGCTGTGTGACAAAATGATGACGAACATGTGTAGCCACAATTTGGAAGGCTGCCAGTGGAACGGAAGGAGAACTTCCAGTCTGTCTGACTAAGGCGGTCTCGAGGAAATTGCACAACGGTGTCCGGTTTCAAGGTATGGCCTTGGGGACAAGTTGCTCCCTCAGCGAAGAGCGGGAAGGAGCATCTCGTACACACGACCGCCCCGAGGTAACACGGGACATTCCCGAATAGCGGAATACGGACGCAAGGGTCCGACGAGGTTAGAACCTGGATAGAAATTATGCGGCGAAGTACGTCGGCGTCCATCTGTCCGAGGGATGTCGGTGGGAGTTCATCGGCCATGATGATATCTGAGATGCTCTCTATGAGCCATTTAGAAACACAAAAATCTCGTGCCAAGGAGAACTTGTCGAATGGGGTTGGCCGATCGATCTTGAGGTTCGACAAACGTTCAATGGCGTGAGCTCGAATCTGTACTATAAAATAGGCAGGATAGATGATCAGGCACTGATGAGAGTAAAGGCGAAGTGGAACGCACGCACCTCTTTCATTTCCCATATTGTGGATAGTCTCAGGACTCCTGTCCACTGTTCTCGATTGAGATCCACGGAGGCGTTCTCAACATCAACGAGGCTGCCGGAACAGTGTTAGTGCCAGTGCATGATTGGTCGCATAATGGATCCAGACATACGCTGGGTGTAAGACCCTCAGTAGAGCTTCAAAGTCTACAGCTGAGTATTTCTCGAACCGAATTGGATTGTCGTCTGACTGGCCCTCGCTACTGCTCAATTTGCCTCCGGTCGGGACGCTAAACATGTCTTGGAATACGGTGGAGGTCTGCATGAACCGCTGCTTAGGTACACGAAACAGCGTATCCTCAACCTGTAAGCGCTATAGTGAGCCCGGAACACTCGCGTTACGGTCTATCGTAGATAGTAGCACGCACCTTGAACACAGCTGTCTCCCAGTAAAACGGAGATCTCGAGGAAGCAAGCAGTTGCTTTGAGTCTGAGATTGCCATTCTGGTCGAACGCAAGAGTACTGCAACTCAATGGGGAGGATGTTAACAGACATGTCCGCATTCGGACTGTCTCATCCGATAGCGCCTTTCAATTCCACGAGACACAGCATCGGTCTCATGACCGACGTCGCAATGTTAAGCGCCCAATGACGTATGTAACGAAGCGCCCTTTGGCCCATGAGCGTTTGCGGACGCCGTCGAATGTTGACAGAACCTTGTGTAGCGCCTACGTACGGCCGAAGTATAGCTGAGCTGTCCTGGAGGGTACCTGGTTCCTGTACTTGTTCGTGCGAGCTAAGAACTTTCGCGTGTCCCTTTCGAGTGTCTGCAGTGCGAGTTCACCCTCGGATGCTCGCTAGCCGGATACTTGCTTCGCATTCCAGCTCAATCGACGCTGATCATGGGTTTTCTGAAAAGGCGGACTCAAATGCTTCTTAGCGCCAAAAAGCGGACATAGAAGGCTTTGATACTTGGGTTCCAATGTTCCAGAACCACCAAAGCGAGCAGAGTACTGTACGTCAATCAGAGCTTTCATTATTGTCAACAGAAAGCCTAACGTATTCGTCGTCATCTTTGATTAATGAAAGAATGTTAGTTGCACGTTGCTCTGGCTACCTTCCATTGACAGTTTCCTTCCGCGCAGCAGCTGGCGAGATGCGTACGGAATCTAGACACGGCGTGTACACTGGCGTTAAGTGCGCAGTTACAGTTTAAATCGTGATTCAATCGAAAGACGAACAAGGGTAAATGCCATTGGGCTCACAGAGGAGAGTAGATAGGGTAAAGAGTTTAGGCGCTTGATAGCACGATGCTGTAAGGCGCTGATAGCCATATTCTGGATACCATAGACATTCCGAGCGGCGTTGGTATGCATCACGTACTCATCAAGTACTATACCACCACTTCCCCACCCGCTGAAATATTTTTGGATACAGGCAGGTACGACAGGCCTTGGTTTTGACGAAGACACCATTGCACGATTGGATGAGCCATTTACGCGGGCCGCCGGCAGTTCCATGTGGACTCGGTGATGTCCGAGAGAACCATGAGCGAAGCAGAGGCGAAGCAGTCGAGCGAGGAGCTTGGACTAAGCTAAATTGCGTGAAGACGCTTCTGCTGAGTGAGCTCAGGGTATGTCCCGTGGTACCTACGACCTTAAGCCTTCTTGCACCGCTGTACGTCTACCTGGATACGCGATGGGAACTAAGTGGACGAGGTTGGAATATGGCTCCCGTGGTGTATACGTCCTTCTGTTGGAACATCTGCTCGCTCTATTGTCTTTGCCTTGAGCATTATCCTAACAATCCACAAAGGCAAAGCGCCGTTCCATTTTTCCTTCTGTTTTTCTGGCACTGTGGAGTCGATGCTGTCCTGAAAAAGAAACCTGAAGTCGGGGAATGCCGAGCTCGATGCCCAATTTGGCAAAGTCCGTACCACCGACAGCTCCCGCCGCTTCTTGCCGATCGGGTAACGTGGCTGACTGACAGAAAAACGTGGCGTCCGCCGATCCTGGGCGGGTGCAAATGACGGGTTGCTCCCGACGCCATCCTTCCATCTCGTTCTTCAAAGCCCTCTACGATGTCTCTCTACTCGCCGATGATGGTTGGAATGCATCGAGAGAATGAATCAGCAGGCCAATGAAGCTTACGGCACTTTGAAATGGACAAAGATCGAGAGGCCAGAGCGACGGAAAATCGGTTTTTCCTCCCCCAACCCTCACGCCCATACGGCCCGTCCGTCTCCCTCGCACCCAATCAGTCTTTCGGATTCAATTTGCGCTCGGGTTCTCAGTCATTCGGTCACGCCTTGATCAACTCATTTGACTGGACCCTTTCGCATCCGCAAGCATTCGCATCCGACAGTTGGGCACGAGCGCAGTTCCAGTCGAGTGCGGTGTGAAAGAACAGCTCGTTTGGTCGCTGTCTTTGCCCGTCCGCCCGTCCCGAATCCGTATCGTTGCCGTGGCATCGACGTCGACAACCCTCTTGCTGTTGACCCACCACCTCTCATCCATTGCGTTCGACCAGAAATCCGACAGAACAACGCGAGCCTCAAGGCGATTCGGCGTACAACTGCCACCAGGGATCGNAGGATCTTCCAGCGCGGCAGGGACTAGAAGACGAGCCTAGGGGTGGCTACGACCGGGCGATACAGGAGCGAGAACACGTTTGCATCGAACTGACGAGGATATGCCGCCGGAGCCCAAGCAAGCCAAGCTGAAGAGGAGGGCGAGTAGGAAGGAGTTGGACGAGTTCAGGTTCGACGGGACGCATGCGAGGGAGCTCGAGCTGAAGCGGAATCGAGGTACGTTTGTCCTGTCATCCCTGTTCATCCACACGCCCTTTATANNCTGGACCTTTATATCTTCATCACNCTCCTTCCTTGGCGGGGTCCGCTCATCGCTCGCCCCGCTCGTCGCCCATTACACACCCACCNACCATTTTTNATGACCGTTCCTCGCTCGTTCTCGTTATTGACGCTTTACGTTTTTTCCNTCTTGCAGGCGAGGTACGTGTTGGTTTCGACGGAAATCCAAGAATACACCGTGACGCTAACGGATGTGCGGTGTCATTGTCTCCATAGGTTAGCTGTGCCGAGTGTCGAAGGTGAGTGTCTGGTGCGATCACCGCATCCGCCCACGTTTTCTTGTTCCTCGATCGCTCTTGCTGACCNTGNCTTATCTTTCTCTCTTNCCATCGCCCTCCATCNTGATATGCCACCTCCTCGCNCGNCGATCCTCTGCCCATCCCGCAAAATCGACGACACAACGACGCCCATNCAACGCCTCAANATGACNCATGCCTCGGCGGTCCTCNACCCAGGCTGAAGATCAAGTGNGACAAGCAAATNCCATGCCAATCTTGNGTACGGAGAGGNTGNACAGCGCTGTGTCCAAACGGGAGTTTATCGACTGGNCAGGGTACACGGTGCGTTNCATCTTCCGTNNGNTTTCTCNTTNNTAGNNCGAGCGCTCATCGTATTCCCTTCNNNCTCTCCTATCTCTCTNCCCACCTCNTNCNNCGCCGCCTTCNCAATGCCGCTATCGGATTCATCNCANCNCCGANNTNCNANCGNCACNTGAACGCCCACACCTCNTGCNATCGCCTCGTGCACAACCCCNACTATCGTCCACCTTGGACCCACCATTCNACGNCCATCTTCCCTTNGACGATCTATACCCGCAATATTGGGTTCNTCACAATCGNCGCNGNNTCTNGAACNCCGGTNACCCAATATGGTTTCCGTTNATTGACGCNCATACNCCGCCTCCTCGCNTNACNTCGTCTNGCTCCTTCGATNCNNCCCTTCATGATTCCAGATTCGTATTGGCCGCTACGGAGCACCTNCACAAACGCATCGCCAAGCTCTCAACTCGCGTTCGTCTCTTGGAAGACGCCCCTAGCATCTCTTCAATCAAAGCATTCCACNGAACCCCACCCTCTCCTNGCCGCAGACCTCCTTTCNTCCAACCAACTCGCCGGTCCTAGTGGATCGTCGTCAAAAGGCGGCGCGGANACCGANCTCATACACGCCGCTCTCCTGGAAGGAGANGAGAGCGATGATGATGATATGGATGTTGAAGGTGACGGTGATGGACCNTCNTCTGCNGGGGGAAGGAGGAGGAGGATGCAGAGTGTGGCACCCAGCGCGAGTGGTCCGAGTGGAAGCAAGAAGGGNAAGGGGAAAGAGAAGGGGGAGAATGGGGAGGTNATNGATGCGTTNGGNACGTTGAGTATNAGCCANCACGGTGTNGCGAGGTTCTTNGGTCCTACNGGNGGAAGCGAGGTGCGTTNGCNTTTCCNTCATCTTNTCTTTANTTNNTGGNTCCTGACTTCCANNCNTTCTNNNTNCTCAGAGNCTTCTNCTNAGTAACCTCGANACNCCGTACGAAAACCTGGCNCCGTCCACNTCGAACCCGCACCTCCCATCCACATCCTCCCTTCACCCATCCGAGCATTCCCAACAATCCTTTTCCCCAGCTGCGTCAACACCATCCGACTCNACAGGGATGCGAGACCAGTCNCCCTCCCTCCCCGATGGTACCACCACGAANCTNTCNCTNTTCTCCCANGCNTTCCCATTCACCCCNCTCGGCACNCCNCCNGACGTCCAAGAGATGATCGAGAGACAGCANCTCCCCGACGANGACCGAGCAATGGGCTACTGCAAAGTNTACTTNGAGCANGTNGCNTGGNTNTTCAGAGGCTTGACGNGNGGNCANGTCGTCGAAGATATGGTGCCCGCGATNTANAAGCGNGTNCGGAGAGCGTCNCCTGCTACNGCTGGAGCGAATACGGGNGACGGTGGTGCTNGTGNTAGNGCNACGGGNTTNGGAGGAGGTGTGNANGANGANAANGATGGAGANGAGGAAGAGGAGTGGGCTGGTCCACACGATCTAGCNCTCTTGTTCATGGTCTTCGCCATCGGTGCGCTCGTCGGTGGACCCACAGANGCCCTGCNGCACAACCNGCCTCGGCGCCTGCTACGCAGTCNACNTACCANCCTTCNCCGTTGAACCCNTCAGCGTCGNCGTATCATCACNNAGACGCACCTGGNTCNGCTGGNTTCCAGGATCCTGGAGAGGGTGGAGGGAAGAGTGCAGCNGGAGGGGTNCAGATNNTGGCGAGTAACCCTGCGNTGGCGGAGCATTATTATCANATNGCGNGGGCGTGTTTGAGTTTGCAGCCTGTGTTGGAGAANCCGAGTATCGTTACGGTTCAGTCGTTGCATGTGAGTTNTCATTTTCGTTNGNCTCGTCGNCTCTGGGATTGATACTGATGATCGTCTCTCCTCAGTTGATGAGCATNTACGGTGCGATGAGTGGGAGCGATATGAGGAGCGAGACGAGCATGGAGATGACCTGGAGTTTNATCACGATGGCGGCACATCTNGGNCAGACAGTACGTTCAAGCCTTCTCTCCCCANTATGTCTATCTGACCTCGGCCCTCAGATCGGTCTCCATCGCGATTCGGCACGCTGGGGTCTCTCTCCGAAGATGGTTCAGCGCCGACGCATTCTCTTCTGGGACTTGTTCGTCGCCGACGTNTGGCAGTCGTTGAATACNGGTCGACCTCCNACCTTCTCNCTTCCCTATGTTGACTGTGCGTTCCCNCAATATGAGGAGTTGGANGTNGGNGATAGGAATAGGCTGGACGTTGAATGTGCGNGCCTCTCACNTTCNGGTCATAGACGAAGTCACTGACGCGCTATATCACAGATGAACTCTGGTCATTCCGATTCGCNGCCGAGGTCGTCGCTGAAGTCACCGCCCGNACCCTCACCGCTGAAGGTCCNTCNTACGCTACGATCATGGAGCTCGACNGGAAGGTCCGNGAGTTCCCCCTTCCCGANTCNATGCANAANTCCAAGGCTGCNGANGCNAANGACGCTGTGGGTGCTGGNACTGCGATGGGNAAGGGNAAAGGCAAGGANGGGGACGGCGANGGTGATTATGTGACNAGTTTCCAGAGATGTGTTNTGGATCACATNCGAGAGACNAGTGCGTNTCTNTTANNTTCACATNCGGNTNGGAGCNNTNAGCTGACCTNNTTNCCCGNTGCGNAGTNCTTCTGTACATCCACCGGTCNTTNTTCGCCCAAGCTATCATTGACCATCCGGANAACCCGCTCAAGTCCGCGTACGCGCCTAGCTTCCTCGCGAGTTACAGAGCGAGCTCGACNATCCTCAAGTGTGTGATTGAACAATTCAATGTCTGGCCNGGAAGTAGTGCGAGGTTCTGGACGATGTGGACNTTNGCGTTTACCGCGGCGGTGAGTTTGACATCCCTTCTTCCCTGNAGCCGAAGAGCTGACNGTTGATGCTTGGNTTACAGGTCGTATTNGGAACCGTTGTCACTCGAGGACCTCGAAGCNCCCCTCGCCAAGAGTGCCATGAGGGGAACTGGAACAGGCCTGTGTCCTCTTCTCGAAAGCGTCGATGTACAGCACTCGCGCTACAAAAGCCCTNGTACGTCCGATTCTTCCTTCCATTCCTTTTCNTTCGNNCNCTCATNCTCTNCTTTCGTTCNAGCCCATCCTNAAGAAGCTGAACGAAAAGGCGCANTACGCCCTCCAAGCNGCACAGGCNAACGATCAGGACGCTGGTCTCCATTGGTCCGTNAAGCAAGAAGACACTGAAGACGAACTCGCGATCTTNGCTGGACACACTCGTTTNGTNTCCGCNATCAAGGANAAGGATGGNCGTGGATCCAGCGGAAGTGGAGGGAGNGACCGAGCNCAGAGNGGTGGNCCAGGAGAGAATGCCGCTACNCCGAACNCGGTAACAGGCGCATCGGGAGTCGGGTCTTCGTCNGGATTGATGGGNGTCGGGAGTTCCAAGTTGGACCAGTCGGCGAGGGCGCATCAGCTTCCNCCNCCTCTCANTCTTCCNCTNCCTGGACAGGAGTATGGNTCGTCGGGGNTGTACCATTCGCAGCANTCTGGTCCNGGTTCTNCTGGGATTNTGACACCCCAAGCNCCGTACTTGCCGAGAGTCGTCCAACATACACCTGGGACGCCGTCATATGGGATCCAGCCTTCGAGTGGAGGGATGTCGATGTACGGAGGGGAGGGAGGTGGTTCAAGGATGGATACCGGTGGTGATAATGGGAGGTGGGACTCGGCAGGATATGGCGCTATGGATCATAGGCAGCACCAACAGCAGTCGTACGCAGCGTATACACCTCCTGAGCCAAGGAGGAGTATCCCTGGTATGCAAGCGTTCGACTGGAGTTCGCCTGCGCCTACGCCCAATCTTCGTCACGACCCGCCTCACGATCAGCACAGGGCGATGCCTAGGATATCGAGACTTCCGTCTCATCCTACACCTGGACCAGGGATGTACTCGTCTGGATCGTCGTACCCGAACTCGAGTTCGGAAGAGNTGTCGAGTGTAGGTCAGGCAGATTATGGNTACCACCACCANCANCAGCANCATCAGGCGTCTCACCANCAGCCTCCCCCTTCTCAACACCACTACCAGTCNCATTCGCACCACCAACAGCATCATCACCAGCACCAACCCCCNACGCCTACTACGCCTCAATACCANCCGATGTACTCTGCGTTCGGTGCCCCTTCTCCCACTCTGAACCGTCTTGGNTCAAGTTCNAGTCTNAGNGGGATGGGTGCAGGTACTGGGCCAGGNGTTCCNGGNCCNAGTGCGATGACGGGTGTNCANATGACNGCGACGAACGCGGACCTGGCNGATTTGGGGATTGCGAGTCGCGATTCGAGGTTGGACGAGAAGTGGAGTATGTTTATGAGCCAGAGTGGTATCNTGGAGCCNGGGTTCCGNGGNTGAGGNGNGTATACCTAACGGGGAGGGAGANGTAGAAGCGGTAACTAATGGAAGNCNGGAGGAGAANGTATANCGGTGTTGGTAATTGTGGATACTTGTGTGGACAGCTCTTGCGTTTACGTTTGCATCTCTTATTTAGATTGGGCTTTCTTCTCATCGATCATGATCATCGCTTCNCTTGNTANTTACGTAGTATGTGCANCCTATAGTTCTATTCACTTCAATTCTGTTATCNCAGCCGTCTTAGCTNGGGACTTCGANGTTAGCCTCGCGGTNCTTNAGTGAACACGTGGTGGGAATATGGGACTCNGGTNNCTTCAACCTCATGTCCACTGGTTAATCCTACACATTCTCTTGCGTTTTCCTCGCNGATAGTAGCTCCNGTCCCTATGGCGCNGCCGAACGAAGCAACATCCAATGAGACGACGTTCTCCTCAGAGTTTTGCTGGGACGNGATTGCCTTCAAGGTTCGTCTGTGTCCACTCTGATTTCTCACAACTTAAAGGATCGAGCTTCAGGTTGAAAGTATTATCTTTCGAGTACCAAGTCGTGCATTCACCTCTTCGTCGCCGATTTTCAAGACGATTTTTCTCCTCCCCGGACAGCCAGATGGCAAGGTTGAAGGACGGACAGATGAGGACCCGATCGTCCTGGAAGGGTACAAGGCGATAGACTTCGATGCACTGTTGAGGATCCTCTACCCCAAGTGCGTCGAACACCGCCTCTTTCGTATGAGTAATACTCATTGAACCGCGCAGCTCAAGCGATATTGTTGCCGGACACCTGAACTTGACCAAGGAACAGTGGATCAGTGTCCTGAGACTGTCGACCATCTGGGAGATGCGTGAGGTAGGGCACGCCGGCACGATTGTTCTACTCCCTTTCTCGTCCCGCTCATGCATCAATTTTAGATTCGAAACTTCGCAATCGACAAAATCTCAAAGGAACACACCCCTTCGACGCCCGTGGAGAATGTTACCCTGGCGCGAGATCATAAGGTGGTGTCGTGGCTCATCGAGGGCCTTACCGCTCTCACCGTGGATCGCGATCTCACACCAGATGCTTTGGAAGACGCTGTCGGCCTCCGCTCAGCATTCCGCATCTCCACTGTGCGTTGGAAACTCTCTCCCATCAGGGAGTAGTTCGGGGTATTTATGAATATTCAAAAGTGTGCGACCCGAGAATCGCAACATCTTTTCTTGTGGGTTTGAGTGCTTACATATCATTACAATATTGCATAGGTAGACACGAGAGATACTCTATTCCGCTCGAGTCTAAGAAGAAAAGCGATATCTAAACCACTGGCGCACATGGGGGAAGTTCGCAAGGGGGATGGCGAGTACCATGATCGCCACTCCAACATCAACCGGAGGAGGCTTCGAACAAATGAGGGCTATTATCATCGACAGAGCGATCACCCGAACAACAGCCTTGCGCCTGTATTCTTCAGTACTGGCTAGCACAGCTTTCGTTTTGCTCAACTCATCCTCCCTTGCTTGGAGTTGACCTTGAAGGCGCAGGGCCGCTTCCGCTGACGCTCTATGCTTCTCTTCCACTTTTCCGACATCCATATTCCTCCGGCTGAGCGATACCTTCAGTTCGGTGTTGACTTTGCGAATCTCCGCCTCTGTGCCTTCTCTTTGGTGGAGATGTTGCCTTGCCTTCTGAAGGTCTTGCTCCGCCTGTCGTAATCGCGCTTGAGTACGAGACAACTCCTCTCCTGACGCTCGATACTTTCCCTGAACCTGTCCAATTTCCGTAGTCTTTTTGTTGAGAGCGTCCATAACCTCTGTCTTTATCTTAATCTGCTCGGCCTCCATCCCTTCTTTATGGCTGAGTTCCCTCAGTGCACCGTTTAGCTGCTCTTGTGTCCGACGGATATTGTCTTTGAGCGCGGTTTCCAATCGAAGGAATTCTTCGCCTTTTTGCTCCAATTCGGACTGGGCCTTGATCAACTCCTCGCCCTGCCTTCGTAGCTCCCCCTGCAGCGAGCGCAAACTCTCCTTGGACGACTGAAGTTCTTCCTTGATGGTACCCAACGCTGTGTCCTTTGCTGCCAACGCAACTGTGAATCAGGACGGGGCCGTTAACACGGTGGCAAAGAGAGTGGGGGAAAAGAGACAGGCTCACGTTCATGTACTTCTTGACGGCTGAAAGCTAGGCGGAGTTCGGCTTTCACTTGATTCAACTCATCCTCAACACGATCCTTCTGCCGTGCTTGTTCCTGAAGACGTCCCCGCTCTTCGGATGCGACTCGTAATTCGTCTTGAACTCGAAGAAGATCATGCATCATCGCGCTAAGCTCACTCTCGACACGCTGAACTTCTGAGTCCTTGCTATTTATCGCACCTGTGAAGCGCGCCATCGGATTTTGTCTTACATTTTCGTACTTGAGGACTCACCGAGGACCTCCTGGCGATTGACGCTCAGCCAACCTTGCTGCTCCAACTCTGCTACGAGTGATCTACACAGTTTTACCTGAGTCAGGAGAAGTGATTGATAGGGTGGTAAAGTGGACCGTACAGCGTCAAATCGCGAACGTTGAGTCCCGTCTCCGATGTCACGATGGGTTTTGCTACTTTCACC
>JANDKE010001431.1:0-14526 GCA_027627275.1 Coprinellus aureogranulatus
GCGGCTCTGCCACAGCTGGTCAGCCCCAGTGTCGATTCCATGATATTCCAGGACTGCGCTGGGCGCGCGAGCCCAGTCGCCCCGCTATCTTGTACACCATGGCTCACCGTCATCCTCACCACACTCGTTCAACCAGCTATCCCGAGTCTGTTAACCTTAGCTTGCTCAGCTTTTCGCGTTCTCTGTCCACCGTTCCGTCTCTATCTTCCGAGTCTATCTTCGCTTCACTTTCTTCTGTCAGCTTTCCTGATCAATTGCCAACTCCTCAAACCTCTTCCCCGCCTAATATTATTCCGCTGAAAGACAATATCCTGACACTGTCGCCGCCTCTATACTCGCCGAAGGACTCGCCGAACAGTGGGAACAGGTCTCGGGTTATCATCGCTGCGCCAACTTCACCTCGCATCAAGCAAATACAGGAGGAGCCGACGTGCGTTACTAGCTGGGTGGTGAGTGAATGCGATACGACTGCGGAGGTGGCGAGCTGAACTTGGACGCTACACAGGATGCGTTACCTCGCGTTGCCGATCCACCGGGGCACATTCCATGGGCGGGAGCTAGGATCGCCCGCGAGCTGGACTGGATAGCCGAAGGGTCAATATTTCCTCCTACCCTTATTCCAAGGTGATCGCAGATATCCGGCGTCGCGTCTCCCAACCCCGCTTCCTCGCCACCCCTTCCCCCTCGCCCCAGCTGCGCCGCTTCGAGACGAGGAAGGTGAAGACGAGGACGGTAGCGAAGGAGACGACGAAAAGGAAGCAGACGACGTGGATGGGGGAGAACAGCAGAAGGAGCCCCAGCCTGAGTCCGTCTCGACACCTGTTCGCTTGCAGCGCCTCACCCAACTACACATCCTCCGTTTCCTTCGCGCATCTCCCGCGTTCTCCTTCTCAGCCCCTTCACCGACGCACACCGGTCATACGCACCTATACACTCTCCTCATGAGCCTCGTCAAGGCTAATACCGCCGCGCTCGCCAGTCCAGACGAGTCGCAGAAGCATATTGGCGCTGAGTTGAGGAAGCTGGTGAGACATGTACTGGCCAAGAGTATCGCTTTCAGATGGACAGGAAGGGAGGGAGAGGAGGAAGAGATTGCTGAAGTGGACGCATGGTTGGATGCGCTTCCGAGGTCCATGAGAAGGGTGAGGGAGGTGAAGAGGCTTGTGAATGCCAACGCAGATGAGGAGCAGGATGGTGAGGGAGAGGAGGGCAAGTTGGTCACAGTCTACCCAGAAACGTTGGATGGGACACCTTTGCTNTTCTGCTCAGGACGNGAATTGACCTTGGGTGGAGGTGGAGGGGTGGTAGGGCAGTGGTAGGGTTGCAGGTAAGCGATGGGATCTCCATATCGGCGTTGACGCTTGCGCTATCCGACTCGCTACCCTCACTTTCGAGTAAGTTGGCATCGGGCACGGAGAAGACGGCATTGTAGGCCACTGGGTCGAGGGTGAAGAACAGAGGGATGAACGCCCTTAACCAGGCTTCCAACTTCCTCCGATCCGCAAAGGTGATTTGGGTTTGCACGCGGTCCATGAACGAGTACGTCAACTTCAACGCATCTTGAAGCACGGAGACGTCCACGACAAAGTCCATTTGGTGCCGTGGTCGCGTTCGTGCAAATAATGGGTCAATGAGAGACGCGCGAGCAGCCATCTGCTCCTCCCTCGCCGCCTCGATTTGGTTCACAAGCGCCTTCGTCGTGATCGCCCGCTTGTCTGCTGCCTTGAATGTGATAGCCTGATGGTCCAAACTCTTCGCAAAGTTCCGTGCGTCGACCTCTCTCCACACCTTATTCCACTCGCGCTGTGCCCGCTTCCACTCCTCCTCCTTCTGCTTTAGCCGGTTGACCACAACAGGGATGGCGAGGGCGGGGGTATCTTGCATTGAATGCATGACCTCAATTCCAGCTTCGCGTCCGTAGATCTTCTTGATGATTCGCTGGTGGATGGCTTTCCACGAGCCTCCGAGGTTGGGCTTCAGCTTGAAGGACATCCGGTCCTCTGGGTTCATCATGTTGATCTTGATTTTTATGGGCTCAAGGATGCCTATCGTTCGAGTGATAGCTTCGATGTGGAAGTCGTATTCATGTCGCTCCTCTTCACTACGGTGTAAAGCCTCCTCGTAAATGTTCTTCTTATGCGCGATGAACCCAGAGTCTTCGCTTGTCCATGTTGGGTGGCAGACCCAGTCGTCGTTCAGCACGGATCGACACATCTCGTCGCGACCGGAACAAGGAACGTTGGCTTCCTGCATTAGATCAGACGGTGACTAGTAAGATAAGATGACTTGACTCACCTCTGGAGGTACTTTGCGATAGCTACCAAACTTCTCAAAGTAGTCGATCCTCCCAGGCCGCTCGGTGAAAGGCACTACCTTCGCCTTCTGCAACTCCAGCGACGACTGCTGCGATGTGAGGTTGTGTTGTCGCTCTCGCTGGTCGTCCCAGCCCAAGATATCCTTGAACTGCTTGTAAAGCTCCGAATCCCCAAGGAAATGTCTGCTTTCTTTGACCAACGTCGCCATGTCGATATATTCTTGTGTGAAGAGGTTCACGACCTTGAGAAATTCGTTGTATAGTTCGCGGTTCTCCAGGTGTCGTTTCACATGTTCAAAGAAGTTGCTGTCGTCGGAGGGCATTGACGAATGGGATATTTGAGGTTGGGGAGGCATGCCTTGGGATGGTCCAGCCACGATGTGTCTCGGATTGTATGATACCGCGCTGGCGTCCTGGTTGGCGTGTTTCGATTTCTGGCGAAATGTAAGGCGCCTATCGGAATAATGGAAAGGGAACACACCTTCGAAGGAGGTACTGATCCCGCGCTGCTCCTCGTCGCCATAATCTCCTTCTCACGCTCCCTGTCTTTGTCGACATTCTTGCGCTTCCGTTTCAAAGGGGCTGCTGCTTCGATAGCTGGCGTCATCGTTCGTGGTGGCGGGGCGTCGAAGTTCTTGTCAGGCATGAACACGCGGAAGTCGTTGGCTAGATCCGGCGCGTCCTTGAACAGTCTCGAGATCTGGCGTGAAACTTCTGCCTCGTCGATCGACTCCGTGGAATGGTGATATCGAGTTAGAATGCCGAGGAACTGTCGGTACGTTTCTGTGTCGCAGCTGGCCTTGATCTTCTGCACGTACTGGACGGCTGGTTCGATAGCTTGACCCATAATATACGGAACTGCTGTTCGGGGATTAGCGGCGGTCAGTCAGTTCAGGCAATGAGACGCACCATAGTCAGGCATGGGAGGTTCAGGAGGCCTGGGAGTCGAAATACCATTCCCTGTGTCCAGCGCATCTGACCTTGATTGGTACCGTTCTGCGTTGAATGCATCGTACCCGAGGGAGTCGTGACGGTGATGACATTGGAATTGTAGGTTCCTGTTGAGCACTCGATGCGGTAACCCGCCGGGAGGAAAGTGTTGAATCCCTGAATAAGATCAGGGTGTCCATGGAAGAGATGGGAGACGCGTTCGATAACCCCGGGCGTGTCAATTCTACATGCACTTAGTCTGGTCCTCCTCTCTATTGCTGATGAATACTCACTGTTCATTCTTAAACTCCTTCATGATGTCCAAAAACTGGTTGTACACATCTGGCTGGTCGTTGAACTGCAGCTTGACTTGATCCAGGTATGTCAAAGCGTCAGTGACGTTCAGCGGTCTGTCGTGCAGGCATGTCGAATCTCTCGTCGTCCTTCGTCGAAGACGACGACTCGCCTACCACCTCGGCAACGCCGACGCCATACAGTCACCTTCACAGAAGCATGAGCCGAACTTCGCAGTGGTCTGTGCCCGAGACTCCCCAGCATCACAACCAGGGCACCTCCTACTTTCCTTCTTCATCGCCCCCTCCTCCCCCTTCATCATGGCAGCATGCATCGTCATTGAGCGCGAGGAACCCGTCGTCATCGACGCTGCCGAACCGCCGCGGTAAGCGTAGCACCAGCGTAAGCAGTTCTCAGGCTGCGTCGCACAGGCATCGGGGAGAAGCGTCGAGGGAACGGGACGGAGAATCGGACTACTCAGGTGAAAACGAGGATGAAGGAGAGTACCGCGAGCATAGGCGTCGCTCTGGAAAGTCGACCGCTCCCCCAGAGCCGGAGAGCGGGTCTTCAGGCGAAGGCGAGGAGTCAGACGAGAACGGGGAGCCGGTGACGCTGAAGGAGAGGCAATCGCTCATAAACGTCGAGCACCCCTTCGGTTTGCCTATCTGGAAGCCCGCCCTCTACAAGAAGTCGCGTTCGGTCACTCGTAACGCTGACGCTGCGCTCCACTCCATCCCATCCGCGCAGGCCGAGAGGCATTTGCTACCCGGTAACCTGTTCTGGGTCGTCGTCTTCGGATGGTGGCTAGGGATAGTGTGCTTCATCATCTCGGGCATCCTCTACATTACTCCCCTCGGCGGGAAGAAGTACGCCAACCTGATCTTTGGTTTGGGATGGTACATCGCTTGGCCGTTTGGCAAGTACGTCGAGGGTGACGATCCGCTGGACGCACACACGGACGATGAAGCAACCATTCCTGACCGACACCGCTGGAGCGGCAGCAACAACACTGTCCGCGGTGCTCAACCCTCACTGACGGACGATGACGACTCCGTGGATACTGTTCGGTTCGACGATAACGAATCTCAACGCGTCCGGATTGCAGTTCAGCCAACGCCACGAGAGGAGAGGACGCCCCTTCTGCGGCACCGAGAATCTGTCCTCCCTACCCCGAGCAAATCTTACGGTACCACCAAATATACCGCTCCTGCGACTGCAACATATGGAACTGCGGACTTTGCAGCGAGTACCAAATCCAGCGATTGGCTTGGGAAGATATGCTTCTGGCTCGCCTTCGTATCGATCATAGCTCCTCTCCTCCTCTTCGTATGCATGATCTGTTGGGCGCTGGTTGTCACCATTCCGATGGCAAAGTTAAATTGGCAGCTCATCAAGTACATGTTCACTCGCCCGTTCACCATTCGATTCTGCGCCGCACCTCCTGTCGTGGTTGTTGCATCCCCTCCGGACGACGATGCCGATGGACCCAACTCACAGTCTGACAACCAAGAGCAACAAACCCCAGCACAGTTTTCAGTCAAGCATCCACGACTATCGGAAGGCCAACTCGCTCCGTCTGGTTCCCCGACATCGACAGTCCTCCTCTGCGTTTACCGTGCCGTTGGCGCGCAGTACTACAAGTACACTGTCGGGGGAGTCAACATCCTGTTCATCAATCTCATTCCAGTTGTATTCTTCGTCATCTTCGATGGTTTCGTCCTGTTGCCTATGGTGGAGAAACTGAACGATGAACACAAGCACGTTCCTGCCCTCCTAGGTGCTATTGCCTCAGAGGGTGCCATCTTTTTGTTGTCTTTACTCAGCGTCATCCCCCTTTCCTACTTCATTGGAATGGCCGTTGCCTCTATCTCAGCTCAGTCCTCCATCGGAATGGGTGCCGTCATAAACGCCACGTTCGGTTCGATCATCGAAATTATCCTTTATGGCATTGCTTTGACCCAAGGCAAGGGACATCTTGTCGAAGGATCGATTGTGGGCAGTTTGTTGGCGGGCGTGCTTCTGATGCCCGGGATGAGTATGTGTAGCATGGCGGTCAGGAGGAAGGAGCAGAAATTCAACGCGAAGAGCGCTGGAGTCACCAGCATGATGCTGATCATGGCCATCATCGGTGCATTGGCCCCAACTCTGTTTTACCAGACGTATGGAAACGTAAGTCCGCCGAAGCACTTCCTTGGGCGCTGCTGAATTTACAACCTCCTTTGCAGTTCCAACTGGTTTGCAGCGGTTGTCCTTCGACTCCCAATCAAGGTGGTACCCCGTGGATATGCGATCACTGCTATTACAAGCACCCCGACCCGGTAGACGATCCCTTCTACCAATCCTCGGTCAAGAACCTTATGTACATCTGCGCTGGAATTCTTCTTTTCGTGAGTACTTCCAGGTCTTCCATCTCACTTGCCCTAAACCCCTTCGCCACAGTCGTACCTCATCGGTTTGTGGTTCTCTTTGAGGACTCACGCAAGTCAAATCTGGAGAAACCCCCAGCAACTACTCGATGGCCACCAGCTTGACCTGCCGACCCACCAACGGGTTTCCTTGCACCACAAGCCGTTGGCATCCTCCACAAGTGCGACGAATGTTATCCCTACGCAACCACCTCTCCTCAGACGCTCGACCACCAATGACCAGTCCAATGCACCCGCGCCTGTTGCTGCATTGTCCACCGCCCGCAGCCCCGGTCCCAACCAGTCCCCGACCTTCCCGAGGCGTGTCTCATATGCCGTTAGCCAACAACCGAGCTTCCTGCCTGTCATGGAGAGTGTGGACCAGGCTGTGAAGAATGACTTGCCGAACCTGCATCTCCCCGGCTCAATGACAACGGACGACTTCACCAGGGCTGTGGCCGTCGCCACGGTAAGCGCTTTGCGTCACCAGCAGGTTCACGGGCAAGCCAGTGGGAAGCTCCGATCGTCTATGGGAGAACCGGAAGGTGGTGAGCATGGTGGGCACGATGCTCCTTCCTGGAGCAGATTCGTCAGTGCCAGTGTATTGTTGGCTTGCACGGCTCTGTACGCGGTTATTGCAGGTGAGATTCATTGTCAATCTCTATTGCGCAACGGCATTCTTATCACTACAACAGAGCTCCTGGTGGATGTCGTCGACGTTATCCTTCAGGGTTCGGGCATCGATGAGAAGTTCTTGGGTGTGACTCTGTTTGCCCTCGTTCCGAATACCACTGAGTTCATGAACGCAATGTCCTTCGCGCTCAATGGTAACATTGCTTTAAGGTATTTTATTTGCTCTGCATATCTCTGCGCCACGAATTGACTGGTGTGATTGCTAGTATGGAAATTGGCTCCGCATATGCTCTTCAAGTTTGCCTGCTGCAAATTCCCGCCATGGTCGCCTTCTCCGCATGGCATGACCCCCAGCACATGGGCGAAGTGGCGAAGACTTTCTCGTCAGTTCATTTCTTTCCGTAGAATACAAAGGTACTCATTTCGTTTCGTTCCTAGACTCATCTTCCCCCGATGGGATGTCATCGCCCTCATCTTGTCCATGTTCCTCATGACGTACACTTACATCGAAGCCAAGAGCAACTACCACAGAGGTAGCATCTTGATCCTCAGGTACTTCCTTTTGGTTCATGGGTCGAGCTCATAAGCTGATTGCGTACGTTTACAGCTACTTGGTTCTGCTGTCCGGTTTCTATTTCGCTCCTCCCACCGCTGTCGACGTAGACACTGGTCATCTGCAAGATAACTTGAGCGAGTTTCCTGCCCTGACATTCTGGCAGTCAATCCGCTGGTACTTGCACAGTCTTTTGCCTTAGATACCCACCTATCACCACCACGACGGACTCTACCATTCCTTACACTCGCAAGCTCACAGCGACTCGTCCCAATCCGCCCGTACAAACTACAATGCTCCGCGAACTTGGACTCTTCCGCAGTATCCAATCTTCAGTGCGCCCGCCTTGGCTTCGCTCTCCCTTTGTTTATCATCATCAATATTCTTGCTTTCCCCTTTGCTTGACTAACATCGTTTGCGCCCCGACTCGACTGCTTGATTCCGTTCCGCATTCGCAGTGCACCCTCCCACTGGGGTATGCACACGGTGTATAGATTTACTGTGTGGTATTCAGGAAGTTTAGCCTTGGCCAGCCCTGCGTTACTACATGGATCGTTACGACTTTACGATTATTCTTTTGCCTCGACCGTCCTTTCGATTCCCATTGTTTTTGTTGTACACAAAAATATCGATACTCAATGCAAGCTTTGCAGTGTTTCTAGTGCACGCCTGTAGTCGTCTATTGGCTTGGTAAGGCGCTCAGGGTCGCTCGAGCCAGCGTATACTTTCTCGACCTTCCTCTCGTCCCCAATTATATGTAAGAAGGACTCGAGGAAATCACCATCGAGGAAGCCATAAGCACCGGGATCAGCGTCGTTGCGGTATGTGTTGGTCCTTGGCGCCCGGAATCTTAAGGGCATGTCAGATAGATCATAATAGGGTGCATTTTTGTCTGCGCACCTGGGATGTTCCTCACCCCCAGCATCTGGAGTGACATGGGCAAGGTTCCGTTGAAGAGATGAGAGGTCGAGCGAGAGATTCTGATCAGTCACGTCGAGGATGACTCCAACACCTCCCATGGAGGTGCAGAACACTGCTTCTGGAGTGAATGGGGAGCCGTTCGCCGAGTCGGAGGATATGGAGCCTATGCAAACAAAAGTAAGCCGCTGCACCTACAGCAGTGAAGCAACAGAGATGAAGATGTACCTCTGATGATCTTGGTCACGAAGTCACCATGGTGGTATCCTCCGTTTCGTTCGAGGGCCTTCTTGCCATTTCGCTCACCTAAACTATACGTGAAAAGGTCCATCGTGGTCTGAAAAGTGTTATGATCAAGGTTATCCGAGATCGTCCAGAATGTCGACTTACGGTTGCCGCAATCAGACAGTTTTCACCAAGAGCCTCCACTGCAACGGGGTACATGGCTCCATAATCCCTTGCTTCAGAAACGAACCTGCCTTCTTGAACTTTGATGACTGCGACAGAGTGGACGAGGTCTCCCGTAACGACACGGTCGTTGAATGTGCCCAAGCTCTTCGGGATGTATATATTGTACCAAGTCGCCACCACTTCCAAGTTGAATGCAGAAGGTGTAGAGGGGTCTGGAACGCATTCATACAAGAATACCTGCCATTTATTCAGTTGGTTGATGCAAAGATGGCAATAAGATAAGGAGGCGCACCGCTGACTCGACGGCGGCGACAAGCTTGTCGTTAACCCATTTGAGGGCGTATACGCTCCCAACAACGTCTTGCGTTGCGACTAAATTGAGCTCACCGCCCCCCTCTTTACCTCTCAGCGATGCCGGTGTGAATACCCGTAACTTCCCTGTCACTGGTTTGTCTCCTTCAGGCCACATCACAGATCCAGAACAGATATAGGGGACATCTCTTTCCCCTTCTTTCCTAGTGAAGGCGACGATAGCTGATATCTCCTCGTTCCGTTCGCCTTTGAACTTGGCGAGTACTGGGACGGGACGTGAGATTCTGCGTAGCCTCACACTGTAACACAGGTACTCACAGTCAAAGCTCGAGGAGGTCGCGTCGTACAGTCGAAGTTCGGTGTCCACAGGGAGGAAATCTCCGATACGGGTAGGTTGGCAGATGTTGCAGGATACAGCGAAAGCGTCTAGCACAGGTACATATTCTATGCGACGTGGGTTGGCGTAAGCTAGCGGAACCTACGCATCAAATGGTCTCAGCTTTCGAGATAAACGGATGACACAACGATGACACCGACCGTTCGTATGTTCAGTTTATTGAGATCGCGTATTTTGCCAATTGTGAGCCCATGGGGCCCAGCCAGTAAGAGGCATTTAGAGAATGTCTCGCTGTCAAAATGGCAGGCTGCAGTGATATTCTAGTATGCCATTAGCCAGCCTAGGCAAAGAGGTGGGGCTAGAAGAGAACCGACCTTAAGCATGACAGGCGAGTGAGATAGCTTCTGTTTATCCAGAGCGAGAACAGTAGCCCGGTTACCAGCAGCAAAAACAGCCTTCTTCCCGTCTACCTCGCACACAGCCAGGTGTACTGGAGCACTTCCCAACGAGACGATCTTCCTATCCGTTAACTTCCGCATCGTTGGATTCCACGAGAAGTGCGCAAATGACCCGTCCGCCAGACCACAAACAAGGTACTTCTCTTTGCCATCAAACGCGAAGAACTGCACCGACCGAACGAGAGACGGGAGAGGGTCTGACTTATCCTGCGTCTCGAGCAACCCAAGGCTTGTACCCTTTTCCTTGGTGATGTTGATGATTTCTACTTGCTTTGTTGACCAATAGGATACCGCCAATTGACTCGAAAATAGGCCGTCGCTTTTCGCAGGAAGGATAGATATGGCGGATATTTCAGGGGAGTGAGGGGCATCCCTGGTGCTATAGCAAGCGCAATTTTAGGTCAGGATGGTCGGGGAATTCAATTCCATATCCCTTACCCTCTCGTAATGAAATCCATCATGTTTTCGCCGATAGCCAAAACCTGTATGAAACCTTGATCGAATGCCACTGCAACTTGGCTGGCATTGATGCTCGCCGCAGTGATTTCAGTGGGCTTCGCTCGTCCTGGCTTTGTTATCACATCAGCGGGGCGATATTTAGCTACCTCATGGTATGCATCTTGACCGCGATCATACTCTAAGAGGTAGACGCCGCTCGGCACGACCTGAACCGCGCAATTTGAGTCTTCGTACTTGGTTTTCCCTCCAAATGTGACTCTCTTCGCCACATTCGCAAATGCGAGGGTGCGTTCATTGGCAACGAATCCGCCGAAGTGACTGATCTGCGTAAGCGAGGTTTGCGTCGCCCGATCGTCGAGCCGATAGAGCAAGGATCCCGAATGAGTAGAGACAACGATATGACTATGGTGACTGGTGGATGATTGTTAGAACCAGGATAGCCTTTTACAGGAGAATGAGTTCACCTGTCTTGGAAATTCGATTTGGCCACCCAAACGCCTGTGAGCTCCGTCACCCCAGGAACAGAGGCGAGCTCCTGAAACTCGCTGCCATTTCGAACGACATTCAGGGACCCAGTGTTATTGCCACCCGAACATGTCACCAGCTGCTGCTAAAGTAGAGTTCAGACACATGTAGTCGCAAGTAAAATATAAGCTTTACCTGTCCACTTCCATCGATATCGACAAGAGTGGCATCGATGATTGGCCCTATATTCTTGTACGATTGAACAACCTTCACGTACGAACCGTCCGGAGTGATAACGAAGCCTTGTCCCCCAGCTTCCTGATCTACCCCGTCAACGTCCATATCATCTTCGGAGGCCCTTTGCTTTCCCTTTCGCCGACTGAAGGACCCTATTGACGACTTGTCGACTGTCGTGACTTTGGCTGGGATGGGTGGGAAGGGGTCATCTTTCGACGGGTTATGGGAAATAGTGACCAACTGGGAGTCTCCAAGATGAGATCCAACGTATAAGACCTGATTGCTGAGGTAGCTGAGGGTTGTCGGCGAAGATGTGATGCCAAGGGGAATCAGAATGAGACCTATGCCCTTTACATCGCCCACGCTCAACAGTGACAAGTTCCCAAACGAGTCGCCAATGAAGAATCGTGTGTTACTGAAAGCATCCCCGTCCACTCCGCACCATGCAGTGACTTCAGCCCAAGGCCATTCCACAGACGCTGTTGGCTTTCGTTTGCGAGCATCTCTCTCTAGTTGCTTCGCCTTTGCCAACTTCGATTTAGCGGTATCCGATCCGACCTTCATCTTCTCCAAGCGTTCCCTCTTCCCTTTCTGTTTCGCTCGACTCCTCTCCGATGCTAACTCGTACAACAAGATCCTATTACCTCCTGCGACAAGTACCCCTCCGAGAAAAGCAGATTCTTCATCGTCGTTTTCATCCGCCGTTGGAGGGACAGGAATCAAACACGGTATATTTTCTTCAGGGAACGGGAAGACCTTCTTGGAGATAGCCGTAGGCTGCAGGATAGTGGAAGGGAAGGGAGAGAGATCCCAGTCATCATTTCCCAGTTCAAGATCCCTTGAGATGAGCTGTAGATTCTTTAGAGCATCCTGATGCAGAATGGAGAGATGATACGCCTCATCATCCTCAGTAGGAAGGAAGCACATCGACAAGACGTTAAACTCTGGCAAGCTGTGTGCGGTGTTCAGAAACCAGACATCAAATCCTCTGATAGGCAGACTTACGCGGCGTCACACTCCTTCTCATAATCGCCTGCCTTAAGCTGTATCACCTTGATTCGGCCCATGAAGCAGTGCACTACTGCTACCCTGCCGGATGGGTGGACCAGTAGATCGTTGAAGAATTCAGCAGGGCGTGTGCCTCTCTCCCGCAGAGGCACTGAATGGTTGACTACCAGTTTCTTCTGCCCATTCACGGACTCCTCGAAGCTGAAGAACAAGACCTCAGCGTCTGGGTGTGCCAACAGGACGGCCAACTTGNATCGCTCAGTGCCCTTCAAGTGTGCTTAGAAATCACACCGCAACATACTTTAGGGCATGCTACTCACCTGTATCGGTATAGCCCTAACGCACTTCACCTTCCCCAGGAGGTCTATCCCACACTCATGCTGCAGGCCGTTTGGTTGCAGCGAGTAGACATCAACTCTGCTATGCTTTGCAACAGCGAGGTGCTCGATATCCCGCGAGCCTAGTCGGCACTTGACAGAGCTCACCACCGAGGANGGTGGGTGAAACGTTGTGACCACTTTCATGGCGAGTTGNCTGCCTTCCTTGCAGTGGTGTCGANCAAGTNGAAGGTCAGAAGCAAGGGGTGTTAATTAGCANAGCACTGCTTGCGCGGCTGTATGCCGAGCGCCTCCCCACACTACAGGCACCGAAGCGGCATCATTATGCCATCATAGCCCCTATCTACCTACTGAACCATCTATTGCTCTAAAGCTGCTACATCTACCGTTTGAGAGTACGCTGCTTTTCAGCATGCTCNACGATCTTCCTATCCACAAACATTCCCTTACGATCNCGAACAGCGTCCATGTACACTTTGGCGATNTTCACCCTATCGGCCTTCTCTCCCAGGTCTTCCAATTCTTCCTCAGTTGTCGGAACCCAGAAGGGATCTATATCGAGCAATTCGTANCCGCTGAAAATCAGCTGAGGGCTCGCAGCTCCNGATGTCCGTTTCCTGATATCTAGACGNNNCNNTCAGTATGNNNAANNTTCAGAGCAANNCCGTCGCTTACCATCNGAGAATCCGAAACTCTCGACGACGGGNAGCAGNGCTGTGACGTTGAAGAACGACGGTACCCTCTTTCATCTCCTCTGCGACGATCCTTCCGCGACGGCTTTGCCACNACNACATACACCTTACCCAAGACATCTGTCGATGCTTGGATATCACAGGTGTACATTGCGAGCATCAGGCGGGGAGACCAGTCGAGCAACCCATTGCGGCAGGCGTCGCGTACAGAGGTAATGATGGAACCTGTGACCTGCGCCATTCGATTTTGACCTGGAGTCGCATTAGNNNCATCGCAGGTTGGCNTCGCTAGTCGAGCNACGTACCGATCTCCCTCTCCAGTGCCTCCCTATCCACCTCGACTTGTTCGACAAAGTAAGCTAAGCCTTCCACAGGCTCCGCGCACAAAGGCCCTTGGAAAGTAGCAAGCTGGAACCCGGNCTCAATGTGATTGTCGAAATCGCCGATAATCCTATCGGTCTCCCCAAGCAAATCTTCNGATTTCGACCTTGTCTTTTCAAGTTTNNTCNTGAGCGAAGCAAGGGGTTTCGGCTTCCGCGAGTCTATCAGCAGACACCCCCCTGCTTTTTGCGGACCGAACGCCCAAATCTTGTCTACAATACCATCCCACNCCNNACCAGCNTCCTTGCACTTCTCTTCAAGGGTTTCCCAAAATTTGTCCTTGGTAACGGTGGGTTTGCGAACGACATCNCCGTAGTGATCCTGAGTNTCCTCTTCCTGCGCCTCGATCTCNTCCGCTTGTTGGCCTGTCTGCTTCGCAGTATGTTCATGCTGAAGTTTCTTCAGAATGGANACGTTCTCAAGTATATAATCCANTATAATTTGGGGTATAGGAACGGCNCGTATCGTGAACTGCACGATGTTGAGCGCACTCGAGCCCTTTATGGTCCCACGAGGAGCGCCTGGGGTCTTCGTTGGCGCCATATCTAGCGAAGAGCTTCAGCGAATCCNTGTTTGCGGGGAACTCNTGTNCGTACCTGGAGCTTTGACGGCTGTTTCTCTGAAGGGAACTATAGGTTTCGAGGGCTGAATCTCAACCTGAGCAAATCGTTCTCTTAGGTCCTTGAGACATCTCTATAGGCAATGTCAGACTGGATNTGGCAGCGACAGGCAAATGGATTTACCTCGAGNTGCAATTCACCGGCAGTAAGNATGACATGTTCTCCCGTCTGTTGTTGGAATGTCTCCACACATGGATCTGACTGGCTCAAGAGCTTAAGGCCCTGGACGAGCTTCGGCATATCCGCAGGCTTCTCCGGCTCCAGGGCAACTCGGACNATGGGAGCGGTCTGNANAGGATGCTAAGCGAAGTATCGATGAAAGCGAACGAGGCACATACCGAACGGTTAACAGCACCAAAATTGACGAGACATGGCTTGTAAGCCAAAGGATCGTCGACATCCACCTTGTTGGCTTCGCCCATTGCGCAAATAGTAGCGCTCCTCCAGACCTTGCCTTCCAACCCCTTGATCGCGAAAATGTTCCCTGCTCTCACCGAGTCCACGGGAACAAGCTCCCTTCCCATCATGACGTACAGACCTTCCACCTCAGCCTTCAACAGATACCTGGTGTTATGAGGGNTGGTTGGGGTCTAAAGCTGGGTTGTACTTGGGGAGAACCGCGTAGACTGAATTGCCAACATGGAGGGTCCCGGAGTACAATCGAGCAAAGCCGAGAATGACCTCAGCGTTCTTAGCCCTTTCCTTCTCTCATGGCAGAACCATCCGCAGCGCCTCGGATGCGCGGCGCGAGGCGTAAACAT
>JANDKE010001432.1:0-14517 GCA_027627275.1 Coprinellus aureogranulatus
ATTGGTACGGTTCGTTTTCTTGTACCTTTCTCCACCCTTCCCTCTCCCGAACAATTTTCCTCTTGCTGCCGTCCCCAGTCAATCCGATGCGCCTTGTTTCGGTTTTTTTTCGTGTGTCTGAAGCTGACAACGAGCCATTCTTCCTCCACAGACCAATTCCCTCCTCGTAACTTAACGAATACCTCTGGGACGTCCAAGCGTCGTCGAAGAGGCGTCGTACTGAGGGTATCAAGCCTGGGAGCTCGAGGTTTGGACGGCGCTTCATAGTGAAAACGCTCGTGAACGAGTGTTCTAGTGCGTTTCCCTTCACCAATCCGGTTTGCTCTGGGATACTGACTATAAGCGTAATTTTAGCAGGCCTTCGTGCATTCATGCGTAACCTCAGACTCAAATCCGGGATGTACACGCACCTTCGTCAGTCTCGTTTCACCTCACATTCATCGCTGTTTCAACCGACCCTCCTCTTCTCCCCACTCTCGATTCCCACCGTCTACCGTCGGCCTCCTCTTCGTCACCTTGCTTACTTTCCCTCGGACCTGTCTTCCGTTACCTTCTGCATACACCGGTTAGTAGGATCGATCTGACGCCCTTCGTTCCTAGACGCCCCCAGAGCCCAGGCACTTTCCGCCCTTGCAATGACGAAGTCCCTGAACATCATCCACCCCCCCCACCGCCAACGTGCGCAGAAGCTTCTACCGCCTTTTGCCATTCCCACCTGCACCCAGCCCGAACCCTGACTATGACCTGGTTGGAGCAGGGGGAAGTACTTGCCCGAGTTGTGGGCAAGGAGTAGGCCACGCTGGTCCTTCCGGCAGCCAGCCGTCGGGAGCAGCGAACTTAGGCCATGCTCCTGGTACGATACGGCGCACCGCGTCCTTCAACGAACCCATGTCTCCTTCACACCCAAACACCCACAACCACGCTTCAAATCTAAGCGTAAGCAGCCGGCCAACGTCGCAAGTAGCTTTGCAGCACCTCGGCCTGGTTCGAAGCGTCCTATTGAACGACGACTTTGTGATTAGTGGGAGTTATGACTTGAGTATCAAGGTTTGGGAGAGGAAGACGGGGATGTTGGTGGCGGATTTGACGGGCCCGCATACGGGGAGGATATTCTGTGTGGCGGCGGATTGTACGAAGATTGTGAGTTGTGGGGAGGACCAGGTGCGCTGCCATTGCTCTCTTCTATCAATCTGGAAGCTTATGCGTTTGATCTTGGCAGACGATTTGCGTATGGGATTTTAGTCATGGGATGGATACAAGCTTTTTGCAGCTATAGGAACAATGGGGTTACACCAGACACAATCGTCAGACAACATGTATTTTTTGCTTTGTACAGTAACAAGAACGAGATCCCAGAAGACTGGGATTGTATCATGAATTACATTATGGTAAGCTAAGGGCCAGTGAGGCAATTCGGTTGAACGTGTATACGTCAGAATGGGTCGGGTGGTGCACGAAGTAAAGGGACAAGGGGATAGAAGGCCGGGGTTGAACGTTGAGCACCAAACCGTAAGAGAGGAGAATCTAGGAATCGTGTATGTACAATGTCGGCGAATAGTTCGAAAGCGAAGGATAGTTCGAATGCAAGGGTATCTACTACCTGGGTATCGCCGTGTCTGATGTGTAGGTATGAGAGGAAATGAAGAGAGTAAATGAGACCGTAAAGCGATTAGAATCCGTGTCAAATGTCATGGCAAAGCGAAAAGAGTCTTGTCAAAGGGATATGCAAGCGTGTGTGTGATCGTTCGAAAGATGAGAAATGACGTGCAAAGTCAAAGCGGGAGATACTATGGAGGCAGGAACTAATAGATAAGAATAAACAGTTGGGTCGGAGAAGGTCGAAGCGTCAATAGAGTAAAAAAGAAGAAAACAAAGTCAATGTTATGGCGGTCGTTTCATCGAGACATCCCCTTCCCTTGAGGGATCGCTTCCTGTCGCACCTTCTTCAGAAAGGTTGTGCTCAATGGAGCCTTCTGCTGACTCCAAATCGCCGTCATGCTCTTCTACGCTTGGTAGAACAGTGCCATGGCCATGGCTTGACGGGCCCGAGCTCAACAGCACAGTCCCACTCCCTCGTATAAGCTCGGGACTCGGAGTTCTTACTCTGAGCCCTGCTGGTACGGGTTGTGCGATAGCGTATGGATGGTCGGAGAAGGTCACAGGGCTCACTGCTCTACGCGTGCTGGGAACGCGGTCGACTGAGGAAGACAGTAGGCCAGTGCTTGACGAGGAGGAATAGGCGCGTGAACCGCCGGAAGAGCTGGAACCTGAGGTGGACGACGAGGGTGCTGAAGGTGGGTGCGGTGGCAGGAGAGCTTGGATCGAGCGAGGTCTGGATCCAGCTGGTTGTCGCCTTGGGCGTGGATTGGAACTTCCGCTTCGACGGGTGCTTCGAATGCCGGAGAGACCGCCGAACCGGTCAATGTGTCCGCTGAAGGAGGTGAGCTGCAGGAAGGAGAAGGACGAGATGCAGTCCCGGCGGTTCAAGACGAGGCGAAGGAGCAGAAGGACGATGCCAATGCTCAGAAGGCGGATGAACCTTCACCAGAGGCGAAAGTCGATGAAGATCCGGTAACTGCACCAGAACGCGAGGTCCAACTCCCCAACCCCATCGAGGCGAGTTTGAAGGAGAACCGCAGTGGGTGGGCTTCGTTATTCAGCAAGCAATCGTTATTCGTCAAAGCAATTGGCTATGGAGACGCGAACGAGCCCAGAAAGGCAATCAAGCGCGACGAGGATGGTATGGAAGTCATGGATCTCGATTCGGAGGATGACGGCGAGTCCGAAGGCTGTTCGAAGAAGGACGACGAGAGTTCCAATGGAGGGGAGAGTAGGAGCAGGAGTCTAGTCCCCAAACTCCTTACGTATCCTGTGGAGAAGCTTGCTGCAACTACCTCCAGCTCGCGTAACTCGTCTCCCAATCCCAGAGATCGTTCACCNGCCGCCAAGGACAAAGAACGCCCCGCCGAGCCTCTCACTGGGGACGAAGACATCAAGCGCAAGGTCGCCTCTGTTCCTGTGGGGAAGAAACCGTCCAAGGGATCTTCGTCCGGCTCGTCAACTCCCGCCCAGCCACCTTCGCCNTCTGGGTCTGTCCCACTGCCCAGTACCAAGCAACTGCAGCCTCAGCCTCCCGTAGCCGAGAAATCCAAATCAGCACCCGTCACTCCCAAACGTACGGCATCTCCGTCACCTTCAGTCACCAAGAAGAACTCGACGGCTTCTTCACCTCCGAACCTCGTACTGCCTACATGGGAGGACATATTCCATACACCACCGCGAAGCGTCGTTCTCAGACCACCGTCACCACCACCGGCTTCGCCTCCTACTACACCCGGATCTACTCAAGATGCCGGCGTGGGTACCCGGCTTCTCGGGAAAACCATGAAGTTCATGAGTGGTGTGCTTTGGGCGAAGGATGGAGGACAACCTGGGTCCGGGCAAGAGCAGTACCAGGCTGGACCGAGCTCGGGGAGTAGCAGTCTCAGGAGTGATAGGAGGGATAGACGCCGATTCAACGCCCCACACCCGCTTCGTCGTAGCTCCAGCGGAGGCGGTCTGGATATAGCTTCGTTGTTGGAGCAGGAGAGGAAGGTTCGGTTTGAGAGGTATGGACAGGAACTGCCGAAGTCGTGGGAGGTTCTCGAGGGTGCGTTGGANAATGGGGATGTCGGGAAGAGACCTGCGTTGAGTCGACTCGCGTCGTCGTTATCTGCGGTTGGGAATGATGTGCTCGGGCACGTCTCGGCAGAGGAAGCCTCGCGTGGTATATCCAAGGATGTACTTCGCGGATGTCGTCGAGTTGTGATTATTGGTGTGCATGGATGGTTCCCTGGTACGTTGTCGTTTTTTCTTCCTGTGTCGGTCGGACGTTGACTCGTTTCCCAGGGGCGGTGATGCGGACTGTATTGGGAGAGGTTCGTGTTCCATTTATTCTTATCTTTCATACCTATTCCGAGTACGGCATGCTCTCACTTCGACGATCTCCTATGGAATGCGCTCGTCGATTGAGCGTCCATAGAAGTTGTAATTTGAGTTTCTTTCTTATGGCCTCTTCTTCCGGGTGTAGAGCTTTGATTGGCTGACCCATTCGCGTTCTATAGCCTACAGGTACAAGCTCGAAGTTTGCCAATATGATGGAGCAAGCGGTTCAAGAGTTCGAGAACGAGCATGGCGTTGAGCTCGAGAAGATCACGAAGATTCCCTTGGAGGGCGAGGGGACAATCGAGCGTCGCGTTGAGAAGTGTGTTCCTTCTCCCTTGTTTTGACTTTCGAAGTGCTTATTCTTAATCGGCCCAGACTCTACAAGAGCCTCATCGCCAACAATGAATGGATGGATGATCTGAGAGAAGCGGACGTTATCTTCGTAGCAACGCACTCGCAAGGTTCGGTGGTCTCGACCCACTTGATGAGCAAGCTCCTTGAAGAGGGAATCATCTATACTCGTCCTGAGGAACTTGTACCGTCTGGTGGAGATACGTTCCCCTCCGCCGTTGGTATACCGAGGTCGTCGGAGCGTAAGGTTCAGCGCGTATGCTGTTTAGCTCTTTGTGGAATCCATTTGGGCCCGCTTCGCTATCTGAATACCAGTAGCTTGGTTGCGCCGTACATCCAGGTACGCGGCAAACTCTAAATCGTCTTGACGGACTCTAACCCGCGGTCATTAGTACTTCGAGAATGCCGCGGCTCGTGAACTTTTCGAATTCCAGAGCACTGAGAGTGCCGTATCCAAAGCGTATGTGAAGGCACTAGAGAACGTTCTGGAACACGGGGTATGTGCTATATCACATTTTAGCGTTAATTTCACCTGAGATGACTCGTCTATTAGATCAAGATGGTGTATATCGCGTCCTTGAATGACCAAGTGGTTCCCATTTACTCCGGCGTGTTCACAGCTGCGACGCACCCTCTCATCCTGCGCGCGCTATACATCGACGGGGATGCTTATCAGTACGTCATTGGATGACCCCCCTCTCATGGCGAATGCTAACGCTCGTTATCTGCTGTTCTCTGTAGTTCTTCTGATTTCCTCTCAAACCTATTGGTTTTGCTCTTGAGGCTTCGAAACTCTGGAATCCCCGATGGTGGGCTACTCACACACCTATCCGAAGCCACCGCTGGGTCTTTGAGCGGCGTCGGACACTCTACAGCATATGAGGAATTGGCGACGTATTCGTGAGTCCCTCTCTCACCCTCGTTCGACGAAATACGTACCCTAATCGTCATATAGGTTGGCTGTCCGATACCTATTCATGACGAACAACGGTTCGGAGAAGCACCCATCTCTCGTTATCGAACCATTTGACGCTGCGACTGAGCAAAACGATTATGAAGTAGGTTCATTCATCTCGCTGTCTTCCTAGCCGGCAATGCTTATTCTTTTGTAGATTCCTTGGTCGTTGCGAGATGTCATCGCAGATGAGCGCGTGATCCATTTCTTTTCTAATGAGGTGGCCAAGCTCCGTGATGCATTCCGGGACTGGCATCCCAAGACGACGATTCTCCGCGATTTGAAACGCAAGCTACAGCCTATCCAACGTTTACCTCCATCTTTCTCCTCCGGTTCCTACTCTACAAGCAAGCTATAGTTAGACATCGACTTACTCATACCCTCTTCTGCATTGCTCGCTTTCCAGGTCTCTAGTTTATGGCTTCATTCTCCCTTCATTTCGTTTACGGCAGGGCTTCATCACACAGGTGCATATACAAGGCGGACTCTCTTCTTTTTGTGTAGTTTTTATCAATGTATCATATGTATATCATAGATCCAAGTGTCCTAGACTATACGAGTCAAATACAACCAGTGCATTGATTACAATAGAACCAGCAGAACGGAGACAAGGAACGGGAAGGATAGGCGTCCGACTGACCACTACGGGGTCTTGTTCAGTTACCGATATTCTGCGCCGCAATCACCAATGGTGGTGATGATCCTCCGTCCGCTTGATTGCTCGAGGACTGCTTCGATTTGGGCCCGATCCGCATCAGTCAGGTGGAATCCATACACCTTCTGGTTATCGTCGGGATGCTCAGACAAACCGAGTCGAGCCCCTGGAGACGAACGAAACGGATTGAGCGAAACAATGCACAGAAGTTCATTTTGGTGGCGTACCTATAATGACTGCGCCGACAAAAGGATGATCGAGGACCCATCGCGTCGCGATATTGGATATGCTTCTACCGCCGTGCTTATCGCCGATCCTCCGTAGAACGAGCAAGAGCGTCTGGAAGAGATCCCACGAACCCCAAGCCTTGAGGATCATATCGAGGTACTGAACGAGTTCAGTCCGGTTCGGCTAAACAATACAAATGAGGCACGGTACCTTCCGNTGAGAAGGGGTGAGCTGTCCCGAATAAGCATCGGGTTCGGGCTGTCCAAGCCACTTGTCAGCCAGGAAGCCTCCGCACTGTATTGAGAATGCTATCTTAGGATCCGGTCGAAGTAGAAGATGGAGGNGGGCCCGACGACACACCAAGGTTCCATACGTCAGGAGTTTGAGTCCATGCTTCGCACAGACGTCTGACATGCCGTGGAGAGGCCGAGTGTCAATAAGGGAGAACTAGACGGGTTGGGTTAATGACGAGGAACGGAGAGCACCCGAGAGCGTACCTGGACTTGGTTCGACACAATTACGCCAGGGCCGAGTTGCGTGCAGATCTCGTCNGTATGGATGGTGTCGAAGTTGCAGAGNCCAATGGCACGTATNTGACCNGCCTTCCTGAGGTCATTGAGGTGGNTCANCGCCGTCAANTAGTTCTTGTCGGAGTATTCTTGCCAATGGAACTGGAATTGCGTTATGACGTGAAGGGGAGCGGGTATGAGAAGNAANCTCTCACTTGAAGCAAATCGACGCGCTTGGTTCTCATGCGGATCATCCTCTCCTGTACCGCAGCCCATACGACTTGCGGAGTGGGGTCGACTTGCTTAAAGACGCACCACTTTGTTGCCCCCACAATGTGTTCGCGAAGGGGACTTGATTCTTGGAACTGACCCTAGAACCCAAAGCGTCAGGAATATCCGGCAATGAAACGACAATTACACTGACGAATAAGATCTCTGCACTTCCATAATGATCCGCTGGCAATTGTATCCTTGTGAGTCGACAGAATGTACAAGGATCAACGACGTCCTTACCCTTTTGGTTACGCCGAAACGCATTCAATGCCGGGTCAGAACTGCTTGTTTATGAGTGAAGTGGGCAGTCGTACCATGTCTGCAACGGTATCAGGGGCATTGGTCGGCGAAGAAGGTGTAAAAGAAGACTCACCGAATGCTGTATAACCCAATGCGACGTGACGACCCATTCCCTGACGCACTTTCGCGGCAGGCACGCTCCCCCAGGCGTTGCTCGACAACTGCCATAAGCCGACGAACAGCCGTGGAACGACAAGGGGGCCTAATCGGAAGGTTTCGACGGAAGAGTCTGCCATAGGTGAGTGCGATGAGCGCGAATATGTGGACGTCGAAGCAATATTGGGACAGTTTAGAGCGATTTTATAGCTAGCAGAGATGAAGCCGGCGAACAAGAGGTCGATGAGGTAAAGAGAGTTGCGAACCGGGCTAGTTCGACTTCGGGTGGGATTAATCGAGCCATGGAGACGCGAACTGTGGGATATGGAAAGTCGCAAGCGCAAACGAAAATTGACTTCAGGCAGTTGTGATCCCAGGATCACAAGCCTGCCCGAGGTCGAGATTAGGCATTTGTCCGGCCATGATCTATTCCCCATCGGTGGTGTACCCCGTTAGGACAATGACCAAATTGACGGCGACGAGAAAATATGCCGGAGCTTCCGCGGGATCAGAATAGATTCCTTTCCAGCAACCAGATCTCACCCTCATTCCCCTGTTTTTCAAGCGCCAAATCGGACGTGCACTAAAAACTGGTATAAAGTCAGCATGGAACCCTCGTACTCCAAGTTTCCCTCGACCACCCTCGACGCACCTCCTAGACCTCCTCTCGTCGTCTATACTTCATCATGCCTGCCCCCGAAGTCTTCTCCAAACCTCACGACGCCAGACCAGCGTTAGGCCATGTGTACGTCGTCCATTCTTGCTGTTAGCCCTTGCGCCTGGTCTGACCCCGTCTGTCTTTCAGGAACCTCATGATAGACACCTTTATCGCAAACGCCTCAGTCGATGAGTGAGTTCTGCCTCATGTTTGGGGAGTCGACCCACATCTGAACAACCCTTATAGCCTTCGATGCATCATGCGCAACCTCCTCGCCACCGGCCCACCAGGCCTCTGCCCAGCCTTCACCAACGCCGCACGCTCACGGTTACGTCAAACGACAGCAAAATGTTCCCCTAACCCATACACCTTCTTCCGAAGACAGACGCGGGACTGCGAGGCGACAGCACTCCCACAGCTTTACGAGACGCTATCGCGGGCCCGCTCTCTGTACGGCGCTGGTCTCGGGTTCGCAAGCCTCGGCATGCTATCGCAGGTGGTACGAGCCACTATCGGTCTCCGGTGGGAGGAGGACGGCGATATGGCGGATGTCCTTGCGGTCATTGATGCTGATATTGGGCAAGCTATTCAAGTACGCCTTCACTTGATCTCTATCGTCCGCCGCTTCTGATACGGTCCTCTAGAGCTCTAAAGAGGAGATAGAGGGTGGACGCATTAGTGACTTTTCAACAGCCCGAGAAGCCGTGCAGGACCTACGGAAGGCTGTGAACGAGTGCTACTCGGACGTGCAGAACTGGGGTGGGGAGTTCCCGTACGAGCGTGCACTGACGAGCCTTCAGTGCTGGAAATTCTGAGCTTTGCCATCGCCCTAAAATCATCTATAGACGCATTATACCAGTTGTTCCCCCAGTACAACACAATTGATACCACGTACCGCAGCTTGCTCGATCTCCGCCGACTTGAATGCTTACCTTCCACTTGTTCCACTGATCCTGGATCAGGGAGGCGTGCTGCTCCCGATTTCATGCGCCACTGTGCTTGGTCGACCTGGTGATGGCTCCCTCAAATCAGAAAGACCGAACCACTACAAAGCCATATGATTCCCGGAGAGGTCATACGTTATGTCCGGGAGATAATTGAAGGAGGGGGCTCAGGGCGCTACGCGGCTTGTTAGCCACGTGTATGCAAGACACCGACCATGGAGCTGGAGTTGGTGCGCTTCCTCCGTCGTCATGCCGAGTCCAAGCGTGCAGACAAACGATTGAGGAGTGACTATGTGAGCGGCGTAAGATGCCGGTGTAAGTCTGACCGGTCAGGAAGTCCTTGCGCCACGTCCTTCAGAGACGTTTGCCCACCGGTACGTTGTTGTAAATCTCTGTTGAAGTTTCTCACCTCATGCCAGTGAACAGATGCACCACCGGAGACTCCCATGGCGAACGTTCTCACTGCTTGGGATTCTTCCGAGAACATCAAAAGCCGAATGATTTGCGGTAATCGCTGGCGCGAGTGGTGTCGCAGCCGCACATGCCTGAGTGCCAGGAGAAGATGGCGTTGTTTACTCGAAACCCAGGTTACGCAGCTGGAGAGAAAAATGAGGGACAAAGCGGACCAAATAGTGGCAACAGCGCTTGGTCAGGTCCTTCCTGGCGCTGCTCTTCCTCTGTGAGCTCGTACTGACATCATTTCCTATAGACCCTTCATTTACAGTTTCTGAGCTTTCAGTTCCACTGTGTCGGAAGGTTGTAGAGTCTCTCGCTACGTCCAATCTCCGAACTTCTTTTCAGGTTTGCCCGACTCATGTCCTCCGCGACAAAGTCGCCGGTTATCCGGTTTGTCGCGAAATCCAGTGATCCTAGGTAGATGGTTCATCCTGTCGCCTACGTGGATGAGTTGGAAATCCGGTCTACTCTCGTGCCGCAGCAGCGTCTCCAGGAAACGATGCAAAACCAGCTCAAGCGAATCGCGGCTGGTCGCGAGCGACTCCCGCGTTGTGATGACCCGGCTACATGCTGAACCTCATAAGCGGTAACAGCAACTACACCCGCAAGAAACCGGCTCGATACTCTACCAAGGTGACTCCTTTGCCGTTGTATACCCTCAGTGTGCGTTACTCGAATGATTTACGTGTCGTTGGTTTGAATACCGGCGGGAGGAGGCTTAGAGACCGACTACTCACGACGCCAACGGAGAATTCGCCGCTGTCCGTTTGAATCCAGTGACCCATCGGACGCCGCAGCTGTGGATTCTTGTCCCGCCTGTCAGTACAAAAGATGCGTAAGAACTGTCGACCCTTGCCTATAGCCGGTCCGTCCTGTTAGTAGTGTCGAAGTTGTGGGAAGGTGGTACTTTTCACTGTGGGACACTAGAAGTCGCGAACTCCAACAATCGGGGTGCATTCGCTGAATCTACAAAGGAGGGTCTTTACTCTATGCAATAGAATCGAGAACCTAGCGTGCTTTGAATTGCAGGATGCAATTGTGACGTTCTAGTATTCTTCCATTAGAAGTCTGTAGTGATATCTCAGAACCCAAAACTTCGTTATTCTATTGAACCGGAACTTATCACTGCGTTCTCTTCCACAAGCTTTCACAGCCTTCGATAGCAGCAGCCCGGCATCTAAACCGTGGCCATTGTACTCTGATAGGGGCAGGGCCCGGAAGCCTCGGCTTCTAAAAAATTCGCCGAGCGTGAGTCGCCATGTCCGAGTTTGAAAGGGTCAAGAAATGATACAGGGTTTCAACTATCAACTACGGACCGTACATCCCATGCCGGTATACGTTGCGATACAATAATTTCGCACCACTGTACTGTTCTGCGGCGGCGTAGGCAGTCGCACAGGCTCTTTTCTCGGGTTAGAGACGGAATCAGAATCTGTTGTTTCGCAGAAGCGAAGACACCGAGTGCCGTGACAAATTCGTAGACTACAACGTAAAGTGGATATGTTGAGCCTCACTGTTACCCCACTCCTTTGAGCATATTGTAGCATCAACCACCTCAATCGGGTTTACATCCAGTACATCAGACACTACTAGGTGGGATAGCAATGATAGAATCGTGCTGCACTCTCAAGGACTCGGGAACAGCGTCCTTTTCAACTCAGTTAATAACGTTCTCGCGTCTGTCACTACGAGTACGAGTTTAACCGGCCCTTCCCCCATATTGGTGTATTTCCGACCCTCGGATAAAGAACACTCAACGAGCTGGAAATGTGCGCAGCTAGTGTGTCTCTGATCGGCGAACTCGAAGCATCGTGAAACAGGCGCCCAATGTCCAGCTGCGTGGTTATAGCGCGAATACCTGTATGCTCCCTCCACTGTCTACGGGAAGAAATCTCTGTAGCCCCGGTTCGGAGGTTTCATTGTGTTCCCTGGACGCAGGATTCAAATTTCTATGTTCAGATCATCATGCACTGAAGCTGTACTATTTCCGCTCCAGCTACACGCCCAATCGAGCTTGTGGATTACTGTATGGTTAAAATTAAGGCCCTATAACGTTTCACTTGACAGGATACGAAACGTAAACGGTCCGCAAATAGTTGTGGTGGCCAGATTTCCCTCTCGGTAAGCAAGCACACAGAATCGTGGTAGTGATGCCGCGATGGTTGCTTCGCGAATCCGATATGGATACGATGGAGTCGATATGAAAGCGCAGTCAATGTCCCAGAACTTGGGATATAATAACCACTTACTCAGGTCTTATTGGCTGCGCCGCGTTTACGCCACAGACCACCAGACTGGCGATTAACAAGTTCAGGAATTGTCTGCCCAGCGTTATGGCGCCAATACTTGTGCTTACTGAGAATGTCACACACCTGCGAGAGCACCAGCGCTAAAGCTCTGAGCACATGATTCGGAGCCGCTATGTCACAAGCCCGGTGTGTCAAGAGATAGCTCCAATACGTCCCAAAGGATGAAGGAATTAATTCCCGGCCTTGTCAAAACCAGTCATCTGTGCTTTGATAGCTCATTGCGGCGTTGAGTCGGAAATGCCATGGTACACATGCCACCAGAATTAGGCATGCGCGTATTTCAGTGCCTCCAAGAATGAGTTCATGAATGAACCGCAGGGCACAGATGGGGGCGCAGACTGATATAAGGTGTCGGCAATTGATAGTCATTTGTTTCCCTGGCTTGGGAAGGGAATCGAAACCCTCTCTGACCCTCCAGAGTGTGATATGGGCGCGAATACGTTATATACGTGCCATACCTTTGGCTCTCTATCAACGCTTCCGTTGCTGTCATTTGACTGAGTGGAGTCGCTAATCTTGGATAAAGCGGGTACATTGACGCTTGGTGACCTGTACCAAGAACCTCGCAGCCCCTCACCCTTTCTTTGAACGCCGGAGGTGATAGTTTCGTCACCCAACACCTTCCTTCCCATACCTAAAAGCGGAGGATGAATGCACGCGTTGCCACCCCATGCGACCGTGATAGGAATGTACGTTACCCGTGTAATACGGTCGAGCTGGTTGGTACTCATGGCCGCCTTGAGAAACGAGCCGGAAATTGGGTTGGAACATTCGGAAGTACTCACTCAATGCGGTAGTCCACATGCGAGGAATCATTGGGTACTTCCATAGTCGCGTACCCTGTTTACTCGAATTGAGCAGATACGAAAGGGTGATTTGTGAAGGATGCATATAGTCCATGGATAAATATCATCAGAAGGTGCGAGAGCTGTGCTTCGTTTCGCCTTATCATCTCATCTTGTGTCCAAGCGTAAACAGGGTATCAGATAAGGGTAAATGCAAGAAACCATTGAACGCCTATGTGCTTCTTACTGGAGACCCCTCAGTTTCAACGGTACGTCCGTATTTCCCGACTAGCGCAATTCTTTTATATCTGGAGACGCCTTGTTCGAGCAGCCGACACGATCATCGCTCTAGCCTGCATTTTGGCTGGGTTGGACGGCCCGGGAGCTACGACGCTAAAATCAGCCAATGTCCGGCTGGATAGGAATCATATGTGGCGGATCGATGGGCGTTTCTTGCCCATGCCACTCGAGACAAGGGAGTCAACGGGCATATCACGAGTGCAATCGGTGGCGGGGGCGACAGATGTCCACAGTCCGGGATCTTTGACACTCGTTCTAGGAACAACCTTCTGATTGTATGTGGGTCCCGCTCAACGGCTGGTGTTGGCACCTGGTGCTGTCGAGTGAAGGGTGAGTGATTGCCGAGCCATTTCATGTTCGCGGGCTTACGGTATACAGTGACTTCGAGGGTCTTCGAATACTTTCTCTCGGAGCAGCAGACCTCAAGCAGCTAGCCATAGAGGAAACTTAAAATTCATACATCAGTTGTGGACTGTGGGAAGTGCGTTGTAAAGCGTGCCAACGACTACCCTTCCATACTTAGTGTTCCTTAGCCGCCGGGATCGTATGATGGTCAAAGTCAGTCCCCGAGTTGGCTCGGAATACGTGATCATATGCGATACCACGAGCGAATCGTCGAGTTCTTCAGGACGTTCTCCTACCTAGGGCGGTGGCAGGAGACTGTTCATACTCAACCTTCGACTTTCTAAGCCGACCAGAACCATATAGATAAGATAAGATTCATCAGCGAGATCACGCGACCCTTGATTGACGCCCGCTGCCGAGCAAAATTTCCAATTCTGAAGTCCTAACCCCTGCGACGTACGTTTACAGTCTCTCAGCCCGTACCCCACCTGGTCCCAGGATCAAATATCTCTCCTCCCCGGTCGTTCACCATCAGCCCCTATGCCTCCCAGTAAGCCGATTCCGCCACAGGTAAGATCGTTGACGTGGCATTATTAGTGCGACGCTGAACCATCGTAGTTACTTCACATGGCTGGGCAAGGCGATGTAACCTCTATGCGTCGCCTCGGGGTACTTCTTGAGCCAAGAAACTCTACCCCGGACATCTTGAACGTCATATTCAACTGCCTGACTGCTCATCCGGTTCCACTTATCAACACACCGGCTAGCAGGTATATCCTCAAGAACGTGGTGGGCGCTCGCCCTGGGGCTTGTCTTGGGGCGCTCTGGAGCATTGTCGACTCAGGTGGGGATATGAAGCCGGATGTCAAGGAGGCTCTCATTGAGCATATGTTCGAATCTGGTGACTGTGTCTTTGGGTGGATGCGCCTCTGCCTACAGCATGAGATTCACTGCGTTCCTGACGACAGATTCAAGAAGAAGCCAGCCTCGAGGATGGACATCTACTTATTCCAAGCCCGCATGCTCCTGATTTTACGCAGCTGCGACGAGCGCTACGCTGGCGTAATGCTGGCCTCTCGGGCGCACCTTGATCTCTTTCTCGAGCTTTGGCTCGCGGAAGACCATCGGGACCAGTCGGGAGGTGTCTATCGCATGTTGGACACTACGTCCATGTTCCCATGCGAGACCATCCAGCTCGCTGACAAGATCCTATCCAATGAACAGTCAAAGGAGCTGTTCTTGTCCCATTTCGACAGCAGGCGTCGGTGTGACGAGTTCTCGATCGCTTTGGTGGACCGCCTTAAACGAGGATGGGAGCACAGAAAGGTACCGATCGTCGGGTGGGCTCTGACCCTAAACAAGCTCACATCGCTCAGTTCTCTCCTGTGCACTTCAAGCAATCGGTTCCGCCGTAGCCTCACTCGTGCTG
>JANDKE010001434.1:0-14503 GCA_027627275.1 Coprinellus aureogranulatus
AGTCAGACCTCGATTCACGTTTATATCCCGCCGAATAGACTTGCCCTGCCGGCTGCCCTTACACCGACTACTACAACTTCGGGGTTGTCGACGGCGTTTCTCACTAGCTACAACATCGAGTTCTTCCTCCGGTTGTAGGTGATTCGCAATCGTTCATCTTCACTTGGCCTATATCTGTCACGCCATATAATCAATTTTGTGTAAAGGTGCGCTTTCATCTCCCATCCGTATGTACGACGGAACCTATTTCTGAATATACTATAGCCAAACCCCATCTCGCGCGACGGCCTGTTCATCGGCCGTCCACTGCTCTCCGTCAACGGCCACACTGACCTCTGGGGTCTTTGCCCAAATACCACTGCAAACGGGCGGCGCGACATTGTATATTCTCCTGTCGACAACCATCCTCACTACGTAAAGTCCCAGTGTCAGGATGTCTACATTGAGGTTACACCCTGGATCACGTAGTGGTTATAACAGTCACCTGGTGTACCTGGTGCGGTGATGTTGGAATTCGGACATGCTTCAACCCTCTCTACAGATACTTTGCTACTAGCTTGTACATGCACCTGCCGCTTCGAAGAACTGTACATAGGTCTCTAACTCGAGCCCGCACTCGATGGGGGTCGAATGCAGATGACTACAGAACCAAGTCTTCCTTCTGCGCGTAACTCCTAGGTCTCAACGGGCATTAAGACGTGACGAGTGCAAGTTAGATATCAGCGCCGGACATGTGATCGTGCAGGCTGAGAATCGTACGAGGCTGGAACAAGCCATCAAAACAAATCTGAAAAGAATATATGTGACCTCAGACGACATTGGAACTTGTCCCATTCCAACCCATGGGATCCGAGGCAACGTCGCAAAAATCTGTTCCCAGCGCTGCTCATGTACCCAATGGGTCCATCGTCTTTTGGCTGAAGCGACTAGCCATTGTTGGGATTATATTCGCATTCGGGAGTTACTTGGATTCGATTCGAGTAAGGTACCGAACTTTTGAAACAAGATATTGCGCTAATGTCTAACAGGAGCGGTTCTACGTCTTTGACCCCAAGTCCCTCCACCAACTTTCACAAGCAGCGATCGCTGCGAACCCAGATAATCTCCCCGGAATGATCGACCACATCGTCGCGAACCTGACATCTACCTACCCCTCGACTCAAGTGAGGCTCAACTACGACAACAAGAAATGGGTTTTCAACAACGCGGGTGGTGCGATGGGGGCCATGTACCTCATTCACGCGAGCATCACTGAGTACCTGATCATCTTCGGCACGCCACTTGGAACGGAGTATGGCACGAATAGTGGGAAAAAAATAAGCGGAAATTTCGGGCAAATGGATACATGATTGAGAAGGGTACACCATGAAGGATGGTACATGCAGGAAAGGAGGAAGGGACATGTTACGTGAGATTTGGTACATCTCTATAAACACCCTTGTTACATGGCTCGAGGAATGGGACATGTGGGTATTTGCGATTGGTACATCAAGGGGAGAAGTAGTACATCTGCTGAGCGCTTACAGTCCAAAGGCATTTTTAGATACAGCGCGTCACTTCCGCGGCGTCGACAATCCAGCTCTGAGCTCAACGTTTTTCGATTGCCGGATATCCCCTCCCTTCACCACATCATCGCCTCACGGGTCATCTTTCCCGTCCCATCTGCCTCGACGTTACGCCGGACGAGGCGAGTGCTCCCCCCTCCCCCCCTCCACCATCTTTAGCGATTGGAGTGTCCCGGGGGACTGGTCCCCCATTGAGGGGAGGGTCTCTACCTTGCGTCCAACTTGCGCCGTGCCATTTCATAGGGTGCGAAATAGGCGATCGGGCGTTGAGGAACAGGATCGGGGTGTGCTGCACGCGCTTTTGAGCGTTGCTTCTGAAGTTCTACGGAACCCGACCTACCTCCTCTATCCACAGTGTATTCGAGCGATGACTCGATGGCTTGGCAGCAAATTCAATGCCCTCCCCATCTCACCTCTCATAGATCTCTCGTCGATCCGGACAAAGTCCGGGAGTAGGGAACCTTGACAGGGCGTTGGCTAGTCGAAGCCTGAGCCAAGCGGTTGAACCGCACAGGGTGGGATCCATCAAGGTTAACAAGAAATGCAGAATTCTGGCCTCAACTATCGAGTCACTCCAGGTCTTAGCTCCCTTCATCGACGCGTTCAGAAAACGCTTGACGTGCGTCTTCTATTCTGACGCGTTCGCCGCACCTCCTCATGTGTTCTAGACACGACCTAGTGGAGACGAACGCAGGCAACGCGAACCAGTAGAAGTACTTGGATTATTTGAGTTCGGCGAAGGTGATTAAGAAGGACCGCGTGAGTTCGGAGGTGGACCGTGTTGTGTGGACCGAACGTCAGATCTACAGTTTGGATAGAGAATGTTAGGGACAGGGAGGAGCTTATGCATACTTGCGTGGCCCTCATAGGGCTCGTTGTAGGGTCTCGGGGGATCCAGGATATGGGCGGAAGCGTATGCGAGAGAGCCGTTGGGGCGAGGCGCTGCAGACAGTGATTGATGGAGTTATGAAGAATATAGGAACCCCATCCTTTGGAGGGCTCGGGAAGAGCGGGTGGATGGAGGGTTTGAGCTAGTAGTGTCGGCGGTGCAAGTGAGGAAAACGCAAACCACACGCGCGTTGGGCGCTTATAAGAACTGCTGGGTACGATCTGCGTTGCGGTAGGTCGCTCATGCAGTGACCCAGCCCGGCACATGCCCCAACCCCTGGACTGAACGTACCATCCAGCTGAGATGCACTACTCTTGAAAGATAATGGTGTACTGTTCTTGCATGAACCATGTACCGTTCGGTTTTGGTGATGTACCAGATCTTCGAATGCACTCAATACGGGAATTCATGATGCCTCCATTTCGGGATGTCCACATTTCCGTTCATGTACCAGATTTTTGTCCGCGTTGCGAAAATGTACCTCAGGTCACGCGATTTTACGAAGGTTGTACCATTTTCGATTTTTTTCCCATTATTCGTGCCATAACGGAGGGCCATACCGGGCTGCTCAGCGCAGACGACTACTTCAACATCCTTATCGGAGAGCAGTGGGCGTTTAAGCCTGGAGCGCTGGAGATGGAACGCTACACTCCCGGTACGGTTCACGTTATGCCGAGAGGTGTCGTTAAGCAGTACAAGATGCACACTGGGTGCTTCGCTCTAGAATACGCTCGAGGTATGTCGGTGAATTCATTTGCAAAGGGATTATCGCTAATGGATACAAAAGGTTGGATACCGGGGATGATGCCATTTGGTTTTGCGGACGCCTTCACCTCTACCCTGGACTTCCCGACCCTCTTCAACACTGTTCGTATTACCGGACGAGAAATAATTCATAATCTTCTGCTTGGGAAGCTTTGAAAGGTCTATGGGGTAGTGAAGAACTTATATTCAGCGTATATCGACTTGACCCCCTTCCTGTACCTATCTTGACTGTATAGCCCTAAATTTCGACTTCTCGCCTTTCGCGGTAAACCCTCAAAGACGAGATGAGTCACGACGTCATCAGCCCCTGGCCAGAGTTTTAGCGCCCCGGCAACCCTCCGGGCCGCGCTGATAGCCGGTTTGCTTTGACAGCAACACATCTTGAACAGCAACCACGACAACTACGACTGGGTTGAGCAATCCAGCGTCATGCCCCACTCTCTTCATACGCAGTCGCTCCCCCTTCCAACCTTCTCCCCCGGATTTGACGCGATATCCGCTCAGTGACTCGGGATAGGGCTATAACGGAGCGGAGGAGAGGTCGAGACAGTGCCAGTGGGAATGGGAGGAAGCTGGGATAAAGGCAGGGCATTCATGATCGATTAATGAGTGCCTGCGCCAGTAGGCTAGGAGTAGAACTGCCTAGGTGCGCTATCTGAGACTCTGAGATTCCGTCCGGGGACTGACCAGCTTTTGGGATACAGCAACATATCCACGTATACAGAGTTCTTACCATCCTTTCGAGGCCGTTACTGGTCGATCGGCCTTGGAACGCGCCTTCCTTAGACAAGGAGGGACAGCTCCCCCTCAATAGAGCTACCTCGTCGTATACGAGTTCACCTCCGCGGCGTTCAAGGAGGTAACTCCTACCTTATGTTCACGTTCTAGGCTGGCTGGGCTTTTGAAAGCATTGGTATAGCTTCGGGTCGAACTGCTGCAAATCATCGCATTCTATCACGGTCCCCTTGCCTCTACCGCCGCTCTTCGCCATCTAAATCTCTGGCAGCGTTTCTTCCACTCCTGCTCAGCTGCGGTCGCGAACTCATATTGACATGGGCAACCTGCTTTGGCACTCCGGGAATGGCACATCCAACTCACCTCAGGCTTGAACCTCATTCTGACAAAAAACCCTCTATCCTCTCCATACGCTGTGCTGAGCCGTACTAGGACCCGGATAGCGCCGTCTTCTCTCCCCTTGCTGACGACGATCGTCTAAGAAAGTACCCTGATGCAGGACGATAACAGCCTTTTCTAACCCTAAGCCCTTCCTGCGCTTACCGGTTCGTCAAGCGGGGAATTTCCCTCATGCAAGAGGCTCAGTCCCGGCTGTCAGTGAGCCCGTACAGTGTCTCCGAGTCGGCTCTAACCTCGCCAGGGTGGGTTGCGTTTCAACAAATGGATCTACATGTCTTGAAGCAGACTGACGCTTTCCTCCCCTTCCTTAGAGGCATTCGACTACCACGTGTTGACCATAAGCGCCCAGTACGCTCAAAAATCCAGTGGCAGCAAGAACGCACCGACTGTTCTCGATCTTCCATCTTCCTCTGAAGGCGGACATCTGGTGTCTATTATGGGGATGGCGACCCGAGAGAATCTCGTTCACCTGGCGGTGCTCCTTTTTTCGTATCCTTGGAGGCCGGCTACGAGTAACAGAACGCACCTGTCTGTGTGTGTCAGTGGAGCCAGTAGATCTGCATTCCATGATAGTGTCCTTTCGTCTTCCGATCGTATCCTCCCGCCACTATGTGCGGGCGCTACAGTGCCACAAAGTCCCCGTATCTGACGCTCGATATCGCGCTGACGATCAAAGTATCAGTGTTTCACGTAGGGGGACCCTCCCATTGGTCGGCTGACTGGTTTGTAGGTCCAAATATGTCTTGGCGAGAGATAAGCGCCCAGGTCCGAGGTTTGTGACCTATACACTCTCCTCCCAATCAGGTTTTGATCTTTGCTTCCTTCCAGGGCTTATTGTAGTTTACCCTACCAACTGCGGAGAGAAGACTCGAGTTTGTCCCTCCCGAGACGGGAAAGTTTGATCTTCACTCGAAGCAATGAAGTAGACGACGTTTCTACACCCAGCGCTCAGGGTTCTGTCATTGCAACCAACCGAAGTTCAAAGCGGTGGAGTAGCGGTGCGAGTGGGCGATGTAGAAGGAAATAACTTCGCGCAGTCCAGGAGCAGCTGGATGGATACGTTCCTCGGATGCTCGCCGAGTTGAGCGTATAGAAACCAGTCAGTATCCCTCGTACGGTCATCACCGTCGGGTTTTTCACCCATTTACGCGTCATAGTGGTTGCCGACTGCGATGTGGGTCATTCCACTGTTGCAATTATGGCTGCGTGTATGGCCTGACTCTTCCCTGGTCAATCAAAGGCTCAAGACGCGGTTCGTACGCAACTGTGCATATGACATCCTTGACGGTGGAATTGCCGGTGACCACTCCCGACCTCGTTTCAGCACGTGCGAATGTTCAAGTAACCCATTCCGCTACGCCCTAACCCATATACATCATTTCTGACCGACGACAGCCCAGATCCGAGTTCCAATTCTGTAGGAGTCGCCTCGGTATGGTATGTTGAACGCTCAACATTCGAAGCTCCCGGGACTCGGCCCTAGAGGGATTATAATCGGGAAAACCAAATGGATCGACTCTCAACCCCATGGACACCGACCTTTGACCTCGAAAGAATGGAGGTTCGAACTCAATGGACGTACTTGTCGTCAAGAAGTGTCAGTGGTAAGGTCCGACAGTGATATCAAGTCTGGCTGAGGACGAGGTCCGGTTACCAACCTCCGTCGACGGGATGTGTACAATTCCCCAGACTTGCCGAGGTTCTTGTTACAGCTACGCCGCTCATCCCTGCGAACAGGGTCGTATGAGGTCGGCGAACAAGCGAGACGCCGAGATTTCCCTCCTTGCACCTGCAAGCAAGCTCCGGCTATCATGCACCTTCCAGGGAATGGAAGTGAGCGCCCATGAGCGTCTCTTTCTTCCCGCACTGCGTATCGCCGCACCAGTCCAGGTCCGTGTCGTAAGTGCCCCGCCCGTGACGCAAAGCTGTAAACCTCGTGCCTCTCTATTCCGCCAAACTACTCCCTTCGGTCCGTTCTCCATTTCTGCTACTTTCCTCCGCTAAGCGACGATTGACCCATTCAAGCAATCCTTTGACCTTCCAAGCCCTCTGCCCTCGCCTAGCTCGCCAACGTTATCTGTCAAACTCCATGTTGGACATCGGTCCTCAAGAACTCCAGCAACCCCGACGGAGCTTGCGCTGCGCACAGCCTGCTACGGCAGACCCTGACATCCACCGGTCGAGGCATCGGTGATGTCATACATGGTCGGCGTCTGAGCGGGATGAGTCTGGAGGGCGGATCAAAACGAGCGGAAGGCTTTGCTTGGGCTTGCTGGTGGTTCAGGGAGCGTTCGTTTCGCAGAGGTATGGCACCCAAAGAAGCACAACACTTGAAATATTAATAGGGCAAGTAGGAGGATCGGGGCGTCTGATATGCACAAAATCCGAGCTATGGATTAGGTTGCCAGACCATTGAACCTGCTCGAAGCGCATTTCCCGACATCCCTGTCGAGCTGGTAATCACATCAGACATCGTATTCTTCAAAGGCAAGACGAGCACTCTACTACGTTGAATGTATCTTCTGGGACTGCGACTTTTTAGACGGAAACCAAGTCCACGGTCCCGGAGCTCCTCGCACTCTATCCAATCTTCTGGTTCGCCTCGCTGGAACTGCAATGGTTGCTAACGCCCCTTCTGAATCTCACTCTAGGTATCATATCGCACCCTGAAACGCAACTGGCTAGAACTCACCCTCAACGAAGCGCCCGAATGCATAGTCTTCCATTGTTCGACCGATTGGGAATGACTTGCCCAGGCACGTTAGACCGAGGTGGTCTTTCAAGCTTTCGTGCATTGTAAGATGGAAGATAGACACGGCGATTGAGGGAGTACGTGTACATGCATTAAGAGACAGCCGTGCGGTTCCGAATGGTACGTGAGTACGATATATGAATGCACATAGGGAGGAAATGTATACGAGAAGCGCAGTCGCATATGCAGTGCCGTCAGGAATGGAGGAAACCCCGTCATCACGGGTATCCAGGAGAAAGTATGTACCTATCGCCAGAACCCGGATTCATGCTCACGCCTTTCCATGTCGGTAGGAATTGATCTCGTATGAGAGTTCATACGCAGAAGACGCTTTGACTCCGTCATTCCCGCGGTCTTGACGTGGACTCGCCGAAGAGGTACGGAATATCCATTTTGGGAGACGACTTCTTGAAGAAGTGACTCGCGCTGACGCGAGAATTGGGCACAGGAAGAGCGGGGTTAAACGGGGGTTCTGAGAAGTGATGGAGGCTGTGAAGCGAAGTAGTAGCCAACGAGAACAGGGGGTGAGGGGTCGGTTGGACTACGGTGATTCATTCTGAATTCAACAGGAGCAAAGATTGGTACCCACGTACCAAGAAACCAGAGATAGAGCATCCCATATCTTATAAGTACACCTCAGCGAATGGAGTGATGCTAACGCAACGCACGCGTTGTCGAAACTCTGGGTAGTACGTCTTACGCTCAACACCAAACGGAAACTGTATGTGATCCCGTATTGGCAGTTTCAAAGGACTGACTGACTCGACCTGACGCAAGACTCCAATAAGGAAACGAAGCACCCATACGGGAATCCAAGCGGGAAGCGCGGGAGAGCGAGCCTCTTCGACGCCGTTCGGGGAAGCTTGATCATCTGATCGAGTGGCGGGGGATGGAAGGGAAGCACGTTTGGTGAGGATCAGTTTAGCGCGATGCGCTTCCTGCGAATAGCGCTTTAACTTGATAGAGGTTTCGCTTTGTGTAATTGTTATTCGAAAACAGGGAGGGCTCCCGGTCGGTTTGATTGGATAGGACTTTACTTTGAGTAGAGGGCATGGTGAATCAGTCAAGATGGCCAGTCGTACGTCTCCCCTATTGTCTTGTCAAGACTCTGTCACTTGTCGAAAGGTTAATAGGCTTCTGTGATTGATACCCGTACACGGTACCCGGTTACAGGCGTTGGAGATAAAGAGCCTATCGCGCCTCTTTTCGAAGGCCTTCACACAAGAGGTGTCGCCGATTCAGATCATGCAAATGATGATCATGCGATGATTGGCCATCGAAATTGCGGGTCAAGCACTCCCATCATGCCGACGCTCATGCCGTTCGAGTTAAGCCTCACTGAAGAGGAATTCTGGGAAGCCAGGAGGCCTTTTTGAAAGTATATTGTGAGCAGATCAGCACAGAAAGTGTATATTTCTCTTTTTCGAGCTGCAAAGCGTCGCTCTGGTCGGCTGGGGACCCAAGACTCGTAACCTGATCCTCTCTCTGCGAGGAAAAGCGTATCCTCTGCGAGTACGGTTGAGATAGGTTTAAGCGAGCACTATATCTTCAACGATATGTGGTACTAGTTCCCAAAAGATACGAAAACGGTATGCATAGTGTGGAAGAACGGCCATATCGCTGTGCACTTCTCGTCCAACGACCCATCGCGCCTCATGCCGCCTCTGCGGCAGGCATAGCCACTACCTTCCCCATTTGGGGGGGTACCCCCTCCCCTAGTTCGTGATCATCATTTGCATGATCTGAATCGGCGACGCCTCTTGCCTTCACAATCCAATATCGTTTTGTCGGTGCCCTCCTGGCATCAGTCATAGCGCATCAAGTGGCATATCCCTGAGTCTCTGGCTCCTGTAAGCGAAATACAGGTCAGAGCCTCATTCAAGGTCACTCCGATTAACTCGTAGAGATAACCCGATTCGCACTTCAACCTCAGCTGATTAAACGACACTTCATTTCACCCTCTCGCGCCGTGGGCCCGTCCTCTAAAGACGCCTAAACCACGCTCACCTCCCATGGTGACTTGAAATGACGATGACGCTAACTACTTCCAGCCTGGTTCCCAGGTTACGATATGCGTACTTGGAACTCATAGAAGCGAACGCGTCAAATGAGAACTCGGGTACGCGGGTACGAGCTCGTTCTATCACCGCGATACTCGCACTGTGAGAATGCCATTCTGCCGTCCTTCTGTATTGTCCTTTCGAATAGCAGCGCAACGGGTATGAACGTCTGTCATCTTTCACTGAGGGCTAACTACCAAGTTCTGGGGTTCCTATTGAAATCTTAGGCATGTAGAGCCCACCAATTCACAGCTCTGGCAGGCCTGGGTTCAACAACCGCAATTGATTCATTCATTCCAATGGGCAATCCACCGTATGAAGACCAGCTGCATCTACGGCGAGCATACCACCAGATCAATCCATTCTCACGTGCTTGCACGGTCTCTCTACATTCCATTCCGAGACACCCAACCCACGGACCCCCAGGTCCATAGGTACACCTTGTGATTCGAGACTCCCCGCGCACGCGAGCGCGCCACACACCCTCTCTCCATACCGGCGCAACGACACCGTACCCGTATTGCCTTTCTAATCCAACTGGTTTCCTTTCTCGTGTGACCGGAGATTGGTGGGTTCACCGACACCTGCAAACCGTACCGTACCCTCTTGTGAGAGAGGCATGGAGAAATGGATGGGAGGGAATGAGGATGTCTCGGATCGGAGGATAGTGTATACCCGCGCGTGCGTATGGGTTGTATGGATTTTCTCCGCCGTGAGTGTAAGGCGTACCCTAGAACGTATGGAAGGTCAGCTGGATTCTCCGTAGAACGACCTGGAGAGCCGAGGGATATTGGAAATTGAGCGTGGAGATCAAAGCGCGGGAACGCATTTCGAGCGAAGACCCTAGATGCTCTTCCATTTCCTAGGCTGCGCGACGTTCGTACGGGAAATCAGGTGTTTACCGGGGACCCTACCTGGACTCATTAACTCTCCCTATCTCGTTGCTTCATTTTCACGTTTGCGGAGAATAAATAATTAATCTTGATTTTCTTAGTCTCTATACCAAACCTCCCTCCATTGACTTACCATCTCACCGCGGAATTGAGTACCACTTCGTACAGCTTCACAGGCGCACCCACACACACCACACGCACCACACGCTCGACGGAGAACACGGGCGTCTAATCCGAGGTCGGGTGCACATGCGCGTATCAGAGCGTCACTACCGAAATTCTGATGGCGCTCCGTCGGTGTCCCATATGATTCCTACTCGAGGGTTTTTAGGGTACTTTGACCATTCGGGATCGCCGTTATCGGTTCCTCTCATACAGTTGGCTACAGTACACGACCCTTTTCGCTTGAGGATACTCGATTTGGAGCGGTTGGCGCTAGGAGCCGTCGGTCCAGCGCGCGCTTACCAGTGTCTCGGAAACCTCGGAATGGTGCGAATGACGAATTTGGTCTTAAAAAGAGGTCGAAAGGCGTCGGCGGTGTTAGAGTCGAGATACGGCGTCGAGAGGTACTCTTGAAGGGGAAAGGAAATAACTAGAAGAGGACATCCTTCGGAAGGCGGGTTCTAGGGTGTCGATTCAGAGTGAGACACTCTCCGCGCTTCGACCTCTCCAACATTATACAGCAGGCGACACTCGATTCCACCGCCGACGACCCTTAATTAATTAAAGTTCCCTACCCTGTATATCCCAGGGCGAGACCATGCATAACAGTACCTCGACTCCTCGGAAAATCCCCTCTTGGCGTCGGGTACACAAGTGTCTTTGACCATTGCGTGTTACGTTATCTCTGCGTCGCTGACTCCCTTTCAGGTTTTAGGATAGTCGTTCACGTCGGGTGCAGTGCGTTGGCGTCTACGCGAAATAAGCATTCACTTAACAGCACAGCAACGCGCCAGGGTGCGCCAGATGGGGGAAAAGGAGGGTTCTTCTGATGTCAAGCGAGTCTGATGCGCATGCGCATGTGCGCGCGCGCCCACAATGGTGTCCCTTCCAACTATCCGCCGGGAAAACAAAGCTCCTGTACCCACTGGATGATGCGAGAGAGAAGAGGGTTGGTTGTGCATAGTTTTCTTTAATTATGCTCTCACTTAACGCGTAAACCTTGCGTAGTGCGAAGGGGATCCCGCCCTATATACCCCATCCTGAAGATTGAGCGTGATAGGACAAGAAGCGGCGAAATCGAGGGTAAATGATTGGGTGGAGGCTGGTAGAGAATTAGCTCAAGGTACGCTCAAAGGGTATCGTCGTCCCCATATCCGTGAGTCCAGGGAGCTGGAGTACGAGTGTCGAGCTGATACCCGGTCAAGCAACCTTCGCGATTTGAATTCGCAGTTCTCTCCTTCTCTCTGAGAATCCGCACATAGTACATGCTCAGAACACTTCGAGGTTTATTGTCCAGCGGCGGGGATACTACTTACATCTGCCATCCTGTATCTTGGTCCGCTACGTTCCTTGGGTTCTCCAAGGGAAAGGCCATTGCAATCACTTCCCGACTAAGCCAGTCGAGCGCGTCGGTTACCCCGTCGGCTTTACGTTAACTCCCATTTTCGCATCGGATGCGGTTGAGCGTCTCAATCAACTGACCCACATCCACATCGAAGTCCTTTGGGAGAGCAAGCCTGAGCGCGAATGCACTCCCAACAAGTCCCAACCTCCACCCTCTTCTTCAGCTGTGCGATGACCGATTATTCAATTCACTCGAACTTGGCTCGAAGATGTTACCTTCTCCGCATACGCTCAAATTTGTCTGGTACCGCTTGGATTAGAAGGACGTAGTCAACCACTATGCTCACAGCACGTCGGCCGACCGACACCGTATCATCAGCTCCCGACGCCCCCTCCACCAATTTAGGCAACTATATACTCCCGCGCTCCATCCCAAAATGCTTTCGAGTGACCTCGATCTCTGCACCCGCTTCAGCCCTCTCCGTACCCGTACTCTTGGCACCGAATAAGGTTCCGCTTCGCTTAGGATTTACCGCCGGCGGCGATAGGCGCTTTGTCCATCTGCGCTGATGGTTCGGTGAGGGATGGGGATGCGGTTGGGATGGGAGAGGAGGAAGAAAGCGAGTTGGGGTGTAGGAATTGTAGATGGCGTAGGCGTTCGGGAATCGGATGGTGTAAATAGAAGTGGACGAGACGGATGATATACGACTACTACGGTGTACTAAGCGAGAAATGAGGTAATAGAGGCAGGCACCTATCTATCTGGACGCGTAGATCATACTATAGGGGTACCTGGTCGACACAGGAGGAGAGTCTGTCTGTGTTTAGAGGAGGAGGGGACGCGTATTGCTTGAAAGAGCTGGGACGGCGATACATTGAATGTCTGAATAGAAACATTCTTAGGTATGAGTTGATTCAATGGGTGGCGTCGGAAACTCGGATGCCTGAATGACATCGACGTGAACCTCGTCACGCCTGAGTTTGCTATCACTAAGCGGGGAGTTACCGCGCTTTCTCTCGCGAAAGCGTTGGGGAAAGCCGACTCGAATAATCCCCAATGAGGACCATGAGCTGAGTCTAAGACCCTAAGGAGTATCGTATCACCTTGACCCCAGCTCGGCGTCCTCATTTCGAATCTTCAACGCCATATTTCCCTCTTCCTCGCATCTCAAAGCGGCATATGCACCATCTATACGGGAAGGATTCCAGCGCGCGTCGAGGTTCTGGGTTAGGACTCGCTCGCACTCTCATAATCCGGCTCCGTATCACCTGTACTTCCCCAAAAACCTTAGTATATAGAAGGAAAGCAAAAGCACTTCGATGAGCGCCAGCGTGCGTCTACCCTCTTGGAATATGTCCCTGAGGTTAGGATGGTAGATCCCGCTCCGAGTCGGCGCTAAGCGAGGTGAGTATGGGAAATGGGACGCTTGCCCGCTACCCTCTCTTTTCTAAATTCTGTCTTCGCTTCACCTACTCCCGCTCCATCGGAAACAACGGGAGGAGAGTAGAGAATATGTCATAACCCTGAGGGGTTTAGATCCAAGTCCCGCTCCGAGTCGGCGCTAAGCAATATGAACATGGGAATCGGTTTAACAGCACTCCACCTTCCCGTCGTTTCCTCGTTTCACATCCTATCGAGTTTAGGGCATAGAAGGAAGTAGCGAATCGGCGTCCAGGGCTAGGGCTCGGAGACTGCCAAGTTATGGTAAGAGCCTTCCAAGCGAAGCGAAATGAACGTGCACTCCTTGGGGACCCGGCGATCTACCCAGTAAGCGAGGTTAACAGCAACGGGTAACGGGTAGACGGGTGGACGCGAGGCGAGGCGGGGTTGTGGGCGTAGGGTCAGGATTACGGCGCGTTTCGTGACTTGTGATACGGCGTGTAGATCTCGAACGTGATGCGGTGAAGGGAAAGAGTAGGTAGCGTACGTCACAGGGCCTACCTCCCCGCCTCAAGGCTCGACCATCCCCGCCAACTCGCATGCGGGCAGGCAGAGTAGCGCTGCCTCATGTTAGTCCAGACCCTACGCTAATCTGACTATTCCGAGATGAATGGGACTGCGGGTGGTCTAGTCTATCTGACTGGATGGTGAATGGTATGGTAGAGTAAAAATATCAATGGGATCGAATTAGATAAGGGGTTGGAGTTTATATTGGACATGAGCGCGGTAGGAAATAGGGTATTGGAAACGAAGCGCAGGTGATTGAAGCGCAGCTGCTGGGGCGATCGGTCTCCATCCTCGGGATCCGGGGTGAGGGCGGAATGGGGTGAAGTGGAGCGGGGTGATTGAATGGACGGGGGAGGTGCATGCGAGATCGTGGGCGCGGTGGCGTATACGCCTATCTCCCCCAGGACGAGAAACGGAGAGAGAGACGCAGAGAGAGGGCGGGTCGGGTCTCAACCTTCCATTCCGGATGCTTGGACCGGACGTCCCTGTCTGTCGATTGGGTTATCCCCGAAAGGAATCACACCCAGAAATGATGAGATCACCGAGAGACCGAGATCCTACCGAAGTGGGAAAGGGAATCGCCGACACGCCGAAAACAGCACCGACACACCGAGAACAGCACCGACACCCCGAGAACAGCACCGACACGCCGAACAACGCCGGTCGTCGTTCCACTCGTCGTCGTTGGCATCATCATCGCCCTCTCTCTCATCTTTTCAGCGCTCATCGACACTAGGCGCTTATCACGCTCTATCTAAGGCGGTCCACAAAAACGCGCAAATCTTCTTGAATCCTCTAATCCTATGTGCGGTGGGTATGTTATGCGTTTCACCGAGCTCCTCGAGAAGACGAGGCGCAGAGAGGCGCAGAGGGAGAAGACGATGGGGGTAGCGACGAGCATAGCGGGGGGCGGTGGCCGAAGGCCCGCCTGGCTTCGGGGTGAATGGGTGAATGGGGGCGGATAGAGAGAGGGAAGGGGGGAATATGGGAA
>JANDKE010001435.1:0-14421 GCA_027627275.1 Coprinellus aureogranulatus
TACGCGTTGCTCCAACGTTCAACGGGTCGGTCCGAGAACAGGTCTTCTGTTGATCGCCTGAGGATTGGCCATCTGCGTAGATGTATGCATAGCCTGGCTCTCCATCTTCGTCATCATCGAGCTTCGAATCTCGGAGTGACGATCGGGGTGCTTGCTTGTCCACCCTTGTTTCGGCAGATAACAGCATCGAATGGGCTAGGATGCTCTTGGCCATGGGACACGCGAATGACGAAGAGTAAGAGGCCGACGAGCTATGAAGAGTAAGGGCCTCCTTCGGTGCGCCTTTACGTCCGAAGGTACCCTTCGACACACGCGTCCCACTGGTGACGGCGGCCGAGAACACCATTGGATTGTTGGCGGGTCCGCATTTTAGTCGCGGATAGAGGAGCGGGGGTAGGGGAAATTGAGACGGTGATCGCGTTCATTCTCGACAGGTTGAGAGATGGTGGGAGAATGGGGTGGTCTGCAGCACGCAGCGGGCCTGTGGGTGCAGCGCACAGATAAGCATTATATGCGCGAACTAGCATGCATTCATAAGTAAATTGCAAACCGAGATAAATTGAAATGGACGCACCTAGAAAGGCAGACATGATCCCTGTGATGCTCAATACCATAAGCGCAACTCGGACTATTTCGAGAATGGCATAGGTGGATGCGCTTGCATCTGCTACGCTCGAAGGTACCGAATTGAGCGACGCGGACAGTCCGACCTTGACGGCAGCGATCTCCACCGCAAACGCCACGAAAGCTGAGGCTTGGCAAGCCATTAGGATGGCAAGTAGGCTCGTTGATCGACTGGAGGTCATCCTCCTGTCCAGGATGTCGATCCCGCCGCCCAAAGAAGCTGCCCCCGATTCCAACGTATTTGCTTCGACATGGGGACTTCGAGGACTAATACAGGCTAGCTGGTAAAGGTTGACAGCAGTGAGATCTGATATCGACGACTGGGGGCTGGATACTTTCAGATCCTGCAACTGATGCGCCGCCGACGTGGAAGGGAGCGAACTACTGGCGGTGGAGGCGTTGGTTCCGGCAAACGAGGGCGTGCGAATGTCTGGAACGGGAGATATTTGCGCGTTGTTTTGACCCTGTTTGGGCGTGTGGACGCGTAGGGCGAAGACGAGGAAGGGGAGAAGGGTCGCCAGAAACAGCAGGGAGAGAATTGGTGGAAGAAAAGGCGCGATTTCGCCAGGCGACGAAGGAGGGTAAACGAACGGCATGATGACGGCTGAGCGAAAGTCAGTCTTGTACCTTCGGCACACCGTGTAATTGAATACTGACCAACTACGAGTTCAATTACGAGTACGGCGATCCATTGCGACTTGAAGCGGTGTATTACATGGTCATGGGCGAGGTAAAGTATCGATATTCCGACTTCCTTGGATGTCAATACGCCATCCAAAGCCTATATGCGCTCGACAATGCTTACGTTCCAAGAAAATCAAAGCTTCGACACAGGCTTCTCCCCTTCCCCGCATTGCCATGCCATCCTTCGAAGTCCCAACGTCGACTTGAGGCCCACCGCCCCCAATAGTGTGCATAGTATTGCTAGACTCCAAATGGCGAGATACGCGTTGAGCGTTTGTCTTCCTCCGTTCCGTCTTTGTGAATCGCGGGATGCTTGTGTTGGAGGGTGAGACACGGTCAAGACCAAGAGAACGAAAGCAAAGAGCGGGACCAAGAACGTTAACGACGACGAGACTGCGTGGAGGGTTGTTGGCACCGTGGAGGCGGCCATCATCAACAGCGAGCGGCGTTGTTGGCGACGGCGACGAGGAGGGAGGGGGCGGGGCAGCGGGGGAGGGCCAAAACGACGGAACGGGAGGGTTAGCAAATTAATATATAACGACAAGCGTCTCCGAGGAAATTAAACGCCCTTCTCTCCCAATTCCAAAACAGGAAAGAGGGCATCCAGATCGGGAGATCGGGCGTAGTGGGATCTGGTCACGCAGATCACGAGCAACAATCGTCCTTCCTGCCGCCTATTGCCATTCTGCGCTTCGATGCGCCATTTACTGGCTAAGCAGGCTAGAATTACCAGCAGAACGCAACCTTGGTGGCCTGGGACGCGCAAATCCCATATGAACCTGCGTACATTTTAATGATCCTCAGAAGGAAGCGCCTGGATACGGGAGCGCACTCTAAGCCTCGAGGCGCTCGCTGACATTGCTCGAACCTGGGTGACAGCGCGCCGCCTCCCGAGCTCAGAAGCATCATCTCTAGGGTGATGCCATACCGCTGCCAGGGATACCTGTATCACCAACGGCGCTTAAAAGGCATTCAGAGGTCCATGCATGCGCCAAACCCAAATCTACATCGCTTAGCGCCTACGTTGAATCTACCCTTGAATGGATTAGACAGTGCGCAGCCGCCAGGTCAATCACACTGGTGCTGATTGCGATGATATCAGCGCGCGGTATACGACCCTACGCGTGTATTCCCGAGGGCGAGCGACGACCAGGGGGCCTGGACTAGGTTGTATCAGGGTAGATGCCAGGGCCGGTGACCTTGCCCTGTGGGGGACAATCATACCGGGATCTTCGTCTACCTGCGTCATGATGAGCGATGGTTGCAAGGGCGTCCTTGTGATATCACTTACCAGGACCTATACGAGCTGCACTAGGCTGTGAAATGGAAAGGCCACTAGCTGATAGCTGCTACTCCTGCGAGCAATGAGTGTCCGTCCAGAGGGCATATTCTGGCTCCCGGACCTTGACATGACAAGCTCCGAGAAGCCTTTCCGATTTGCCTCCTACAACCTCGCTATAACCGGGTAAAAAGGTTGTGTGAGCAGTTATGCCATGATAGGTAGAGGCGTTGTAAGGTCCGAGCTGTTTCCTCTTCTAGCAAGCGCGCCACTCCGCTAGAAGCCCAAATTCGAGTGGGCCCCTTCGAGGGAGAAGAGTGCAGTGGGGGCTAACCATCTGCGTCGTCTCCAACTTCGTACCTTCGTCAATACCGTCACTGATATCTTCCTCCCTGATTCAATGGGATCCATGGGGCGTCTAATTGAGTTTTGGTTAGCAGGCTCTCACAGGAAGCGAGTCCAAACTCGAGTGGATGTCCACGGATAACACGGGGCAGGGGTGGTTTCTGGAGGGAAAGATCGAACGTCCAATGGGGTGCACCCCATAAGAAGGTCAAGACTCTGAGGGTTGAAGAACTGACGGAAAACTATAAGCTGGAGCAGCTTTGGATCAAACAAGCTCACCTCAAAAATAGAACGAGGGTCAACACACGAGGCTCTCACACCAAGGATGGCAATTTTAAGCCGTTGAAGCTTCAGTATGTCCGATATACATAAGACGCGCAGGAGGTTCGTTTTCTATGTGAGCGTTCGAATGGGGTCAGCACCAAGGCTTCGTTGCCGGACCGTAGGCATAATCCCCAAAGTTTCTTAGAGTTCAACGCAAGAACCAGTATTGGCTTTTCGCGGCGCTTCATTCAGCAATCCAAACATAGAAAGATGAGGGCGGAACATTCGAAGTCTCTTCTTCCCCAACACAACATGCATCCTGTCACAGAATATCAGACACCGGAGAAGCAGTTAAACTTAAAATGCCGGCAACAGAATACGAACCGCAGCTACGCATTCCAGAACAAGCGCCCATATATTTTTATGCTCATAACCCTGGGTTCTGAAGCATACAGATTTCATTCACAGAGCGAAGAAGCGCGCACCGTTTTGCGGGAGATGCATGCTCCCTGTGAGCGAACGCATAACTAAACTCAAAGGCACGAGGTATCAGAGAACCAGTCGAAGAGCAACTTGACCAAACGCACGTACCTGATCCCACACCGCATGTACCACCTCGTTCTCGTCGATCCTGAAGAACTCAGAACCACATCCTCTGCTAAGACCGCATCTTCGAAGACTCAGCTCCAACTTCTAAGTCGAGGAAACATACGATAGATTGTTGTTCCCTTGTATCACATCCCTTCTCACTGGGCATGCTGTCCAAGTCAGTAGGAGGGGGTAGACAACGGTGTCCAATGTGTAAACGCTTCAGCAAACCTAGCAGTACCTGACATCAACGCGTAGTAGATCGTTGCACACGTCGTAAACAGACTGAGTATCCAAGGGTTAGGCGTCGGAAGCGAATCTTCAGGGGCTTCGTCCAGGAAGAGCCTTGCGGTTCGGGGGTTCGGGCCTTCTTTGATGTCGCCTTCCCGCGAGCTAACTGCCACCCCAGGCTTGCGAGCCCTCCTACTATGTGCTCCGGGGTGTTCGTTTGAGGTGGGCTTCAATGGTACTAGAGCATGAGTATCGTTCACGGGCCCATGAGAAGCGGAGAGTCACTTTCGGGCGAACATGCATATCGTTCAAATGCACCAAACTCACCTCGGGCTAAAAGCAGAAAGCGGCGCACCACGTAAATCCAGATCTCCGGCAAGCAAGGGGCAGCGCACCCAACTGCATACCTAGCAGCAGTAAACCATCAGTATCAGATCACCACCAACAAGTTGAACAGACCGGGTTCCCCCACCTACTACCGGCACATGCCCGCCTTCGCTCCCATACTCCAAAAGCTGGAGCCAGACCGTCGGTTAGACGCCGACACCGAGTACTCGAGCAGCAAAGGGAAATTCAACCTCCTTTCACAGCCAGGGCATCGTATGGGCACCATACACGGAGACTGGTACGAGGGTAGATCCCGAGACCATTGGTGGGGAGAAACCGCAGATTGTTGGTCGGTTGGTTGGGTGTTACATGTTGAGTGAGCGTCAGATGTTGCAGGTCGGGTGTGCCCAAAGAGGATATCTGTGTTGGGTGTTGGACAGGTACGCCGGACGGGTTGAGGAGGAAGTGCGCGCGGATGTGTTGGTCGAAGGGGTGGCATAGCAACAGATGACTGCCCGAGGTAGTGTCCGATTGCGCACGGCCCTGGATGAGTCCCTTGCCCGATGTCAATGCTATGACCAAAAGCTGTAGTCGTAGCATCACTAGTCCAATTCACTCACTGTACTCAGTCCAGGCAATCACTAACTCGCCTAGGTTACCCATCCTCATGAACGATGACGTCGAAAGCGCCTCGTACGGACCGCCTTCCCCAGAGGCGCATCATCATCATGCATCTTGAGCGCCTCTTCGCTTGAAAAGAAGTCAATTGCGTCCGTCAAGAAATCCAGACAGACCATCATCCATAACGCACTGATATAATGGATCTGTCAAAGGGCTCATGACTGCGAAGACTCGGAATCACTCACTTGGTACGCAAGGTAAAGCGGAAAGTTGGGAGCGGCGAGTTCGGGGCGGTGATTGGCGCTGGCGCTTGTAGAGAGTTCATTCTTCGAGACTTGAAGACGTCAGTTGATGTCGACGCAATGTCGACGCCCGACGGGATGCGAGGTAAGGGTGGCCATTTGATATATGTTTTTGATACCATTGAAGAGCTGTGCATCGGTAATGTGCCACAGGAATCGAAGTCTGACGACCAATACACAGAGCGATGTGAAAATCCGACTTGCGAGGGTAGCCTAAGATATTCCCAAGCGGGGAGCTCGCAGACTTCTGAGTTATACTACTTACCGAACCGAAGATGCCGACCGCTCATCCAAAGGCGCCCCTTCCCCAACCGAACCCGAACCGAGCGCGAGAGAGCGCCAGTCGCACAGAGATAACGTCGGGCCCGGTCATGCAGGGGATTGCGTGTGCCTGGCGTCCGCAAAGTTCTAGTCCCGCTGCATTCGAGACCAAAGAGACTAGAAGACTTCGATAAAATGATTTGTAAGTAGCATTCGAGAATAGAGATAAGAGAACCGAGGACAAGACGTACCTGCAAAAAAAAAACAAAACTTCTAAGCCGTAGGAGACGTTGATCTTGATTTAAACACGGATTCGCGAGAGGTAGACTGAGAGCGCGTACTTGTAAAGAGGCGCGTTCCACCACTTCCAGCGATTCGAAGGAGCTGATGACAGATAAAGATACGTCAGGAATTCTCCTTCGCCCCAGAGAAGCAGAGCAAGAGTGCTTCAGCCACCCGACAGACTCTACGTCCGCAGCGAAGAAGCTGCAAATGGTGGCGCGCTGTACTGTTTGGGCGGGATATGGACTGACGCGCCGCAAATGCCATACCATTGCCATCCCGAGGTTCTCTTAGGCACCGCTCAATGTTACGCATTCAAACGTTGACGTTACTGCAAGCAATGCAGACGGTACATGAGCGTCGATCATCAAGTGCCAGAGGAGGATGGAATCGCTCGCGCTATAAGCAGAAGGAGTTCCAAATCGGTCAGGCAGAGGTGCGCTTGGTGTACGTCATGTCGTGTCCAAGAAGAGCCAGCGACCTGGGTAGTCGACATCGATAGTAGCCTGCTTATCTGACGACATGAGCCAAGAGAAACTGGTATCTGCAAGAGCCACAAAGCGAGTTTACCCTCAGGAAGATGACTTCATTTTACCAGAAGCTCCGTATGATAAGGGTTGCAATACAAGGCAAAATCGACCTAGAAGCCTTCAGCATCGCGGCAGGGAGAGATACAAGCGGCACTCACATCGTGATATACCTTTCCGCGTTCAACCGGCCTCCCTGTGCCCCTGACCCTTGATTCCCATTCCCCGTTTCTGTCGAGTTGCTTCCACCTCCTTCGGTTGTCCCGCCATTATCAGTGAACGCATCCTCCGTAGCATTCCAGGCTTCGAGTGTCGTAAGTAAGTACCCTCCAGAAACGGGATATTCTTTCTCAATCGAATCTGTGACGTCCGCGTACGAAGCATTGATGACTGTGGCATCGTATTCTGTTAGGGATTGCCCGGGGGCTGCATCCAATTGGCCAAACTGGTAGTCGATGATAGCACCGTCAGTGCGGGAGGCGGTTACGAAAATGTCGATGCCGGAAGACGATGCGTAGTGAGAAGCCTGGAAATCAGGGGCAAGCAAACAAGTCTCTGAATACGAGGAGTAAAGAACCTGTCACAATGGCGTTGAGTACATGCAAGCTCAAAGTCAGGCGCTGGGCAATACTCACTGCGGAAACAGCTCCCTTGCTCTGGGCCAGCGTGAAGATGTCGGTGTCGGTCGAGGGTCCCGGGCTGGCGTCGCAAGATACGAACGCGATCCACGGTGTATTGGCTGGATGAGCACAAGTTGTTTAGCACCGGTAACATTCGCTCCGTTACAGGCGTGTACGCACTGCCTTCGGTCGTGGAGGTGAGATTATCGGGTTGAAGATGAAGAAGTACACCCTTCAAAAGAATTAGCCCTTCCTCTACCCACTGTGTTGTGTTCAAATACGGCTCACCTTGCTAATTCCCGTACTCCCTTGCCTCCTCGATCCCGTTGCGATATGGCTGGCGTAAGAGCTACCACCGCACATAAGTCACCCTTGTCTTTATCCCACACGCATACCCGTACCCATGCGACCACCATTGCATCGTTATCTGGGACGTCTCCGTCAAGTTCAGGCCGCTGCTATCCGTCGAATTCGTGGGCGAGGCAGGGACGTACACGCCATTGGCGACAGCTGCTCTCCAGCAGGCGAGTACAAGGTAGGTGAATTTCAAGAACATCGCTTTAGAGCATAACGAGCCACTACTAGTGGCAGAAAACGCGTGGTGGAGGTTGGAGAAAAGAGGTGAAGGACCAGTGCATCAGCCGTTGACAACAACGATCATCCCATGAGGCTGCGGAGACTTGGGCTGTACTCGGTCTGCTTGAAAACTGAATGATTGTTGAAGTGGCTCATCGCATTGAACGTATCATCCTCCTAGTTGCAGTCGTGGTCATAGCCCAAGGGAGCCTGGAGCTCTTCGCGGCTCGCCCCGCCATCACTCTGCATTTAGGGCAGGTAATAGAGCACGCTGGAAGCGCTGGAGCCCCTTGTGTCCCCTCCACCATGATGACACGCACAGGCAGGGGAATTCTCGTGCCTCCATCGCCACTGCGCCTGGTAGAGTCATTTGGTGCTCTTCTGTGGGAGCATCTTCACCTGAACAAGGGTTCTAGCCACCCGCTGCCCACTTGTTCCAGACGGGCGCTAAAACATTCATAAAGCTGATCTGTTGTCTTCGGCGACCTCGCGAGACGCGTCCGCGCTTCAGGGCCCTCGATATGTAACATCGCGAAAGCTCTGTCTTGTCTGCGACGCAGCTTTCCTTGTTCTGGGCTACAGGATGTACTTAACGATCCCCTATCGAAATTGCCAACACGCCCACCAGGCTCAGCCGCACGAACACCTAACTGCCATCCGCCGACTTTCGAATGACCTCTTCCGGCTCTTCTACAAATCCCTTTCACCACCATAGGAAGCCCCAGAGGCGGATGGACTCTTCCATCACGGTGGTCCATGAATCTGGCTCGGATGTCACCAGGACTTCGGAGAAGGTTCAAGTTCCAGGTGGGGAGCTCCGGACGTTGGTCCTATGCTTCGACGGGACGTCGAATGAGTATGACGAAGATGTACGTCGTCGCCCCTTACCTTTTACTCTGTTTCTGACTTTGAAGCGTCCGCCAGAACACCAACGTCGTCAAACTATTCGCTCTCCTCAAGAAGAACGACTTCGACCAGCAGCTCTGTTACTACCAGCCAGGAGTTGGGACTTGGTTTGAACCAGGAGTCGTGTCTCCCGTCTTTCACTGGGGGGCCAAGTGGCTGGACCTCGCTTTAGCCTGGTATCTCGACCACCACGTTATGGAGGGCTACCGATTTCTCGTCGACAACTACCGTCAGGGTGACAAGGTCTGCATATTTGGGTTCTCAAGAGGCGCCTACACAGCCCGGTATGCTGACCACCCTTCTCTTTGGACGAGCGTCTTATTGACCTTAAGATAGTGCCCTCGCAGGTTTCCTATACAAAGCCGGCCTCCTCCCTCGCGGCAACCAAGCTCAAGTCCCCTTCGCCTACAAGCTCTACAAACGCGAAGACAAAGAAGGCGTCGAACTCTGCAAAGGATTCAAGCAGACCTACTCACAGGACGTCAAAGTCGAGTTCATGGGCGTTTGGGACACGGTTGCAAGCGTCGGGATCATCACCAAGCGCACTCTACCGTTCACGAACTCGAACAAGTCGATCAAGACCTTCCGGCATGCGTTAGCACTCGATGAGAGGAGGGTTAAGTTCCAGCCGAACTACTATCATAGGCCTGCTCCGAATGAGCAGGCCGCTGCGCTCGACCCTGAGCATGGGAGCTATGTAAAGAAGAGGAGTGGGTCGGAGTCGACGAGTTCGACGTTGCCTGTTGAAGACGAAGAGCTCGAGGTACCCAAGTGTCAGTTCTTTGGGAGGATCCCGCGGAAAAGTAAGACGACGAAGGCGTTGATCGAAGCGAAGAAGGATGGTGCGGTGAAGGCGAGATATGTTCCCGAGAACCAACTCGTTAGGGTTGTGTCGGAGAAGGGCGAGGTAGATGACGTTCTCGAGGTTTGGTTCGCAGGCTGTCATAGTGGTAAGCTCGTCCCAATTTCCCATCTCGCCCCGAGCTAAAAAGCCCTTCCTAGACGTCGGCGGAGGATCCGTGCCCAACACCGAAACGCAGAACCTCTCCAATATCAGCCTGCGGTTTCTGTTGCTGAGCCCCTCCTCCGATGAATCCAGTGTCAGTTAGCTGGTACCTCTTCGCGTGAGGTCCAACGATCGGCGACGCCGCTTGGACGGGCTGCTGTTGCTGCTGTTGGATGGCCTGGTGTTGCTGTTGACCTTGTTGCCCAGCACCACCGCCACCCTGATAACTATCATGCCTCTGAACACCTACACCTCCTCCCGCTCCACCACCGCCNATGGCAGCTGGAGCAGTAGGAGCCTCCTTCACACCAGGGACGGAGATGAAATAGACAGCGCCCGCGGGATCCGTACCTCCTTGCGCGTAGTACTGTGCCCAAGCTTGAACGTTGGCGTCCGCGTACGTAGTCGAAGGGTCATATACGTATGGGGGACCACTCTCGAGCGAACCAGGGGACGACGAAGCGGCTTCGGCCTGAGAAGCGGGCTCGGGCTGCTGCTGCTGCTGCTGTGCGATAGGCTGTGTTTGCGCTTGCGGTAGAGTATTCTGGCGTTGAGGCTGCGGGTGTGGATGTTGCTGAACAGGCTCAGCACGAACCGGGTCTCAGGTTGAGGTTGCTGTTGGTTGGAGGGCAGCTTGTCTGTTGAATCGGCTGAGCTGGACNNTGGACTTGANGCTGAGGCTGNACNTGCTGAAGAGGCTGAACATGCTGAACATGCTCCACCGGCGACTGNGCNGCTTGAGGTGACTGNGAAGTAGCCTGGACCTGAGGAACNGAGCCCATCGATGGGTTCTGGTGCAACTGNGGCTGNACNTGAGGNGCACCAGCGAATGGNNGTNGTTGNTGCTGAGCAGGTTGNCTGAANGGNGAGGGAAGTTGCTGAGNCTGGGGCTGGGAGATGGGAGATNGNACAGCNTGCGCNGGTTGNAGAGNCTGNGGAAGCTGAGTGGGTTGGGGTTGGGGAGCCGGAGCNGCCGGGGTGCTGTATGGATCTGGGAGAGGCTCTTCGTCGAGNAGTGACTGGGGCTGNGNAGNNNGTTGCTGAGGTTGNACTTGANGCTGAGNAGCAGGCGCTGGGNCTGGAGCNGGTGCAGGNGCTACGGCTGGNTGNAACGGCTGNACTTGAACNGGGNGCTGAGNAGCTTGCTGAACANGGGGAGGTGGGGCNTTGTAAACGTTCGGAGCNGCNTGAGCATACGGAGCATTNTAGCCATAAGCTTGGGGTTGCGGCGCCGCAGCCGGAGTGAGAACCGGAGCGGGAGTAGGTGCTCCACGGTACTTCCCTGGCCACGGCCTCCTTATCGGCACGGTTACCATGAGTCTCTCCCTTTGCCTCTTCATGCACCTATACCTTGTTCGGGAGAACAAGAGGAGGGATGCGGAAATGAAGGCCAAGGGTTTGACACTAGACAGCTATACAGAAGAGATGAAATTGGCTGAGCGGGAGCTTGGTGATAATGCCTCGGTAGGCTCTATTATTGTTCGGTGCGGCTCTCATGTCACTGACCTTATATTTGCCAGTTCTTCCGATATACAGAGTAGATGTGACGCTTGACATCTTGACGGACACCGACATGCCTTCCACAATTGCCTTACACTGTACCATACATGATCTGCCCGCTCTTCAGATTTCCTTCAGTCGTATACTGACCTAATGTACGCTTACCAGATCTTGTGAACGAGGACTGGTGGCTACTGTACTACCTCGCTTTACGTCCTGCTTGTTCAAGTTGCAGAATTGGGTGTTCGAGCTCCAACCTTGTCTCCCTGACGAGAGCGCTTATTGTCCCAAGTCGCCGTTTCATTATTTGCATGCGTATTGTCAAGGTTCCTACCACAAGGTCCAATGGTTTTGAAAGCTGTCAGGAGAGGTAGGCGCTGGCTCAGGGCAATGGGCGCTTACTCCGTCTGCACGTGCGGTACCTTGATGGCTTGCCACCGTGACGATCACGGAACAAGCCACCGTTCTCGCGGTGCGTGTGACTGTCACAGTTGCTCTTTCTCTTCCTCCCAGTCATCCTCAATGTCGGCCAGACCCTTCAGGCTCTCGCCTTCCTCCGTGGAAGCATGCGAAGTTTGGGTACATGCCAAACAGTGATGCCTAGCTTTGGCTCGTTCCAATTATAGCTGCGACCGTGCGCAGAATGACGTCTGTCGTGAGGATATACTCTGAATGGCAAGAGTGCGAAAGAGGGAGGGATCTGGACTCTGGAAGTGGGCCACGCCTGAGTAAGACCGCACGTTCACACCCACCAGCTTCTTGCTCCCAACGACCATCCCGTCGACCTCAATATGGCTCATCTCGTCGAAAAGTTCCCAATCGACCTCAATTCCTTCAAAAAGTAACAGTTCGACGCTTCTGCACTAGGCGGGTCTAGCTAACATCGAATAGGCTCAAGCTCGACCCCAAGAAACCACAGCTCTCGAAGGAGGAAAAGGAAGCCTTGCAGTTCAACATCCAGCTTCTGCGCGACACGATTGTCTATTTCACCGCCACTGCCTCTGCTCGAGGTGTCAGCGGTCATACTGGTGGGCAGAATCTCCCTGGAAGCTCAGGGAGTCTGAAAGTGACACCCATCTCGTCGACTGATAGGTGGAGCATATGATACTGTGCCCGAGGTGTGCATGTTATTGGCCCTAATGGAGGGCGACCCGTCCAAATATGTGCCTATTCTTTGGGACGAGGCTGGTGCGTCATGCTAGAGCTTCCATAGCCTCCTTGCTCACCATGACGTTGCACAGGCCACAGAGTCGCTACGCAGTACCTTTTGTCTGCTCTGGAAGGATCGCTTCCTCCTGAGCACTTGCTGCACTATCGCGCGGCGAATTCGAGGCTTCCTGGTCACCCAGAGCTTGGACTGACTCCTGGAGTTAAGTTCTCATCCGGTCGCCTTGGTCATGTCTGGTAAGAAGGAGTAACTTACATGCCAATGAGATGTCTGACTGTTTTCACTCTCACAGGCCCCTTGTGAATGGCGTTGCTCTCGCGAACAGAGACAAGGCTGTCTTCTGCCTTGGCTCGGACGGATCGCAGCAGGAAGGAAACGATGCCGAGGCGGCTCGTCTTGCTGTAGCACAGAACCTCAATGTCAAGATTTTCATTGACGACAACAACGTCACCATCGCTGGACATCCGTCGGAGTACTTGAAAGGCTTCAGTGTGGCCAAGACCCTGGAAGGCCATGGGTTGAAAGTCATTACCGCTCAGGGAGAAGACTTCGATAACCTGTGGAGTGCCGTCGCAGAAGCAGTCAATTATAACGGCCCGGCTGCAGGTCCGTCTACTCTTCTATTGTTATCGCAGCGGGAGCTGTATTCAAATGGTGCTACCTAGTTGTAAGCAAGCGTGTCATGGCCCCAGGCATTCCCGATATCGAAGGAACGACTCACGCTCACGATGTGATTCCTGTCGTCTCTGCTACGAAGTATCTGGAGAAGCGAGGACTGGGCAAATTGGCTGCTATTTACAACGAGATTAAGCCGTCTCCCAACCCGTATCTGTTCCTTGGCTCTACCAAGGAGGTTGGCGCCAACCGAGTAATCTTTGGGGAGGCCGTGAATATGGTCCTCGACACTATGTCTCCTGAGGAAGCCAAGGCGAAAGTGTTGGTAATCGACTGTAGGCTTGACTACCTTACCGCCATTCGACACGTATTCACGCGTTCTTCCAGCCGATCTCGAAGGCTCAACGGGCTTGAAGTCGATCCACCAGAAGCACCCCGAAGTCTTCCTCCCTTCGGGAATCATGGAACGCGGAAATTTCTCTGCAGCTGCTGGCTTCGGCTTTGATCCCGACAAGTTTGGCGTCTTTTCGACCTTCTCTGCCTTCCTCGAGATGGTAATCTCTGAGCTCACCATGGCCCGGTTAAACAATTGCAACGTGCTGAGCCACTTCTCTCATTCTGGTGGTAAGTTTTTGTCCGTTATAGTAAGATTGTCCTGTGGCTGATTCCATCTGCGTAGTCGATGAGGTGCGTTCTTCTGCGGTGCACGAAAGGCGAAACTTCTTCTCATTCTATTTCATGTAACCATTACTAGATGGTACGTACCTTATCCTGTTTCGAAAGTTAACTCCCATCTAAGTCCGTTCAATGTTTCAGGCCGACAATACCTGTCACTTCGGTAGGCCTTGATTTTGCGTTCTTCATGAAAGAGGATGCGTTGCTGATGCCAGAGTTTAGGTATCAACAGCATGTTCGGTGATAACGGTTTGTCAGACGTCCAGTCGTATCTCTATTTCCCCGCCGACGCGGCCCAGATGGTCGCTGTTGTGAAGCGAGTATTCTTCGAACGCGGTATACGCTTCATTTTTTCCACCCGCTCTAAGGTTCCCTGGATTCTGAAAGAAGATGGAACTCGATTCTTCGAGGGCGACTATGAGTTCATTCCTGGGAAGGATGATATAATTGTGGAAGGCAAGGCTGGATACGTAGTGTCCTTCGGAGAGATGCTCTACCGTTCCTGGGATGCTGTTCTGAGGTGCAGGCAGCAGGGTCTAGACGTCGGACTCATCAATAAACCATGCTTGAATGTCGTTGATGAACAGGTCGGTCATTAGCACCCTTAGTGTTGCCTTTCTCCCTGCTCACCGATAGTGCCTAGGTCATCAAGAAGATTGGCCAGTCGCCATTCGTGCTCGTCGTCGAGTCCTTCAACCAGAAGACTGGGGTTAGTCTCTAGTGTCTCCTTCCCAAAAGCACCCCTGACCGGCGTCCTGCAGCTTGGTTCGAAGTTCGGTACGTGGCTTCTGGAGAGGCAGCTCACTCCGAAGTATGGCTATATGGGCACAACCAAAGAAGGTAGGTTTTTCACTTGCGCGCGATAATCGCACGCTTGATCTCTTCCTCCTCCCCGTCTAACCGTCTACTTTACCGTCTAGGTTGCGGTGGTTTATGGGAACAAATTCCCTATCAGAACCTAGATCCTCAGTGTAAGTCATCTTCGTTGAAAACGGACATCCTGGACAGGCTTGCTGAACA
>JANDKE010001436.1:0-14477 GCA_027627275.1 Coprinellus aureogranulatus
GGTGCAGCCCTCCACAGCTATCCACGTCCCCGGCCAGTAGTGTGCATGATATGACCACCTCGCCCACGTCTACGGCTGCTTCGCTCAATGAGGACCCCGCTCGCTTACCTCAAGGATCGTCGGGCGTCTGTATCATCAGCCCGCTCCCTTGCGACTCTTCCCGGTCACGTTCACCTCCCATCTTTCAAGTAACACCACTCTGCTTGATAGAGCTAGGACCCTTTCGCTCATGACCGGATCCTCTTCATCAGCTGCGCTATCCGCCCTCTCCCANTTGCCCTCTGTAACGCGCCCACCATCGCCGCAGGCTATGGTCTACTTCCCTCCTGTTAATCCCCANGCAAACGTGGACGCTATCCANCCTTTNCTACCTGGGCCCTACCTCAGCAACCACCTAACTGTCCTTGCAAGGCGTAACCCCCTTCGCGAGTCTTATGACAGAGTTATCCGCGCCAAGNTCGAAGCGCAGGCCTTGAGCTCAAAGCTTCAATGAATTGTATNAATACGCTCTATACCCCTCATGTGCGTAGCTTCACGTCCTACGCCTTCTTGGGACTTCTCTGACCCAGGAACAGAGGAGTAACCANNCTGCGANGNAAACTCTAACTTATCATGGGGACATTGAACGTTGAACTTGTACCCGGAAACGCCTCCTTTTATTATCTGTTGTATGGAACTCTCTTGTGAANATTGTCACAGCTTGTTGTGGACCNCTTAATCTCTGTAATACTGTTACTNNAAACTCTTGTACCAAGTCGCTGAATGAGGACACGAACGTGTCAAAGTCTTTCTATATATAGCCGNGTATTAGACCGCGGACACGCAGCGGCAATCGCTACACGTCGACGCTCACGCACTGGATACCTGTTCACCGCCCAAGGCAACAGCATAANCCACTCTTCTTGCAATATGTGGCTTTCAGATGCGCAGAGTACGTTGTTAGATGTGCTTGCTCGTCCGATGCAGGCATGAACGCAGACTGACCGAAGGTCCACGGTGCTCAANTAGAAATCGGTGTCGCCCTCACGACATTTGGGGGACTNTTCATGTTCCTGGGCGTCATGTTCCTCTTTGACGGTGCTCTCTTGGCTTTGGGAAACGTACGTGAAGTCACTCGCGTGCNTTGTGAGATTGCTGAACTCCCCCATCTACTCCCCTGTCTCCAATTCTGTCCGCAACCGTAGATTCTCTTCGTCTCAGGTCTAGCACTCATCATTGGCCCTCAAAAGACGGTCTCCTTCTTTGCCCGCAAACAAAAAATCCGCGGTTCAATTTGTTTCTTCGGCGGCATCCTTCTTATTTTCTTCAAATGGCCATTCATTGGGATGCTCATTGAAACGTTTGGGTTCCTCAACCTCTTTGGGTGAGTCTCCCCGTCCTCTAANGTGCGAGGGTGGCTTACGAAGCNACTGGNACCATAGCGACTTCTTCCCGGTTGTANTATCCTTCCTCCGACAATTACCATTCATCGGGACACTTCTCTCACTTCCAGGAATCGCAGCGGTGNGTCTCCCTTCCCAGCCTGTCATTCTCTTCGTTTAACAGTGCGAAATCTTGACGAATATTCTACCTGCTAGGTTGTCGACCGCATTGCAGGCTCACGTACATCAGCAGTATAGCCCTTATAATAATACCAACCCTACCACCATACCCCCCGACGGTCAGCANCTCATATACACTACTGGCATTGGCAGTATCAGGCNCAGGTTATATAGACTATTTCTTCCACGTAATGTCCACGGGTTTAGGTCCTAGGCGGGGATGCAGATCGAAGTGCGCTGACATGCCTGNTGGTGTCCGCTACTNTGATTCCTATTGGCATTCTTCCAGGAGCAAGACAGCGACGAAGCCGTATGCCCCGAAGTTGATGAGNGTGGGAAGCTGAGAACGCTTCAATACTGCCACTGGTCAGGGCTTTCTGAAGTTTGTAGGGTGCTGTTGTCAACAGTCAGGCTGACCCTGGCTGACCTTCGCGCTTGAGAAAGGGCGGGAGATNCTGTCATTCAAGTTCCCATCAACAAATTTCCGGAATGTGATCTCATCGGCGCTTAGCAGGCTTCACTGCTCCCTCAACAGCTACNATGCACCCTNTTCTCGCTGANATAGTGCAGGTTAGTGAAAACAGTCTCTGGATGCAGTTCTCCATGCANACNCATCCCTCGACTTCAAACACACACACAGAGACACTACGCTGCGGAAAAGGCTCTCGATTCCAACCAAGGTCGCCGAAAGGTGATTTTGATGCACTCCACAAAAACTGGCCGACGATACCTCCTCCGAAGGATGCCCAGGATGTTGAGATCGGTGTGAGCAGTTCTATCTCTCCGCTATCTTTCGAGATACAAGATCATCTCTCTAGGACATTGATGAAGACCTCTTTGACTACCTCGTGGACGATGATGCACCTGGCATCCTCATCCGCGCGGACTACTCCAACGATGATGCTTGGAGTGCGTTTCACGCGAAACTTATCGACGCTGAACGCGATATTCTCAAATCGCTCTCGCCCCCGGCGGACGATGATACAAGTTCAAGCTCGGCTCCTACACCCCCCACACCACTTCCTGTGCCGCCGCAAGATATCGACATCCCTATGGAAGCAGAGGACGAAGACGAATCGGACGATGAACCTCCAACACACATCATCACCGTTATCAACCCGGAACTGCCTGAGGAACGCCAGCTCTTCCATGGGATCTCTAACATCGCAGCACTGCGAATGATCAACGACGTCGACATCCGTCCCGTCCCCCCACGGGCCCAAGGGACGAAAAAAGCTCAGCCACCACATCCTCTCATCGACAAGAATGACTGGCAAGAAATATTTCACGGGAAGACGATCTGGATATACGACGAAAAGTCGGTAACCGACGAAAGCGTCCGTTTGGTATCCTCCGTAGGAGATGTCTATGGGACAGCAACGTACGATAACATTATCTTTCACGCTTCATCCCTTCTAACAAAGCAGACAGTGGCGACAGTTGGCGTGCCCGCGTAACTCACATACCCGAGTTGCAGTTCAACATGACGTACCTCGGTATGCAGGTCAACTTTGGGGGGCTCGACAGATGGGACTTCCGAGAACGTGAACGCAACCTCCAAGAAACCGCCAACTTGTAATTAGCCTCCATACCCAACCATCGGATGATGTGACATGTTTAGAGGATTTTGTCATTTGCATAGGTGGGACATCGCTAGTGGGACAAATACACTTTTTATGAGGTGACGGTCCAGACGCGGAGGGCGTTGTCGGTGAATCCGGCGAAGAGAGTCTGGCCATCGGCGGACCAGGCGATGGAGACACACTCGGGTTGACGGCCCTCCTCACGAACGTCAGTGTAAGCGGGCTTGAGCTCGTCGACGATGGACCTGGGANATTNGGTTAATCTCAGTNGTTGGAGGCAGAAGCGATAATTGCTTACTTGCTCTCGAGGTCGAAGATTTTGACGCAGGTGGCGGTAGCAGCGCAGAGCCAGTACCGGTTGGGGGAGAAGACGAGNGCGTTGACAACATCACCAGCCTCAAGGGAGTAGAGGTGCTTGCCCTCGTTGAGGTCCCAGAGCATGGTAATACCGTCCTTTCCGCCNGAGGCAGCGAGGGAGCCATCAGGGGAAACGGCAACGGTGTTAATGTAGCCGGTGTGCCCGTAGTGGTTGGTCTTNAGCTTGAACTTGGAGAGCTCCCAGACCTGCCGAAGAAAGTCAGTTCATGATTCCACAATGAGAATGGAAGTGTCAAATAATGAAAAGTCAGAGATCTTGGTGGAAATATAGTCTCATAGAGNGTGAACTCTCTGAAGTAGCAAATATATAGAATAGCATCACCCCAGGTAAACGGTAGTTCGACACATACCTTGACAACCTTGTCCCATCCAGAGGAGACAATGACCGGGTTCGAGACGTTGGGGCTGAAGCGAACGCACGAGACCCTGGACACACGAAATTAGCACGCATTCCAGACAGATCAGGCTGTGTTTGCGCACCACTCGCTGTGACCATCCTCCTTAATGTCGTACTTGCACTCGCCGAGGGTGTTCCAGAGCTTGATGGTCTTGTCACGAGAGCCAGAGACGATCTGCCTGTTGTCGGCGGAGAAGCTGACGGAGAGGACGTCCGAAGTGTGGCCGACGAAGCGACGGGTGGTAGCGCCGGTGTTCAAATCCCAGAGACGGAGGGTGTGGTCCCAGGAGGCGGAGAGGGCGAACTGGCCGTCGGAGGAGATGACGACGTCGGAGACGAAGTGGTTGTGGCCGTGGAGAATGCGCTTGGGGTAGCCGTAGCTGTCCTCGTCGCGGGTCAGCTGCCAGACAATGATGGTCTTGTCTAATCCGCCCGTAAGAGAGTGTAATCATGGATTAGAAAAATCGGGCAGACCTCGCGACGCGGACAAGATCATGTCAGGGTTCTCCGAGGACGTGGCGATCGCGGTGACCCATCCCTTGTGGCCCTCAAGGGAGCCCATGTAACGCAGCGATTCGGTCATGGTGGATGCTGAGGACGGTGTCGAGACGAGATTCCACACACCGAACAACGCCCTCTGCCGCTTGCGTGACAGTCCCGTGACTTGTCACATCCCAGCCACCGTGACCGGCAACCCCCGCTAGCTGTACAGCACCGCAGCAACTTTGTGCTCGGCCCGGGTGGCGGTGCACAAGCGCTCAATCATGCACCGTGTCCCCGTCGTTAGTGAGTGTGGTGTGTTACAGCGAGGACATTCCGTTGAGGGCGCTTCCAGTTGACACCGACCCCGGGGTCGACGACATCGTCGCCATGTATTGCCCTCCATATAGCCTTGTCCCTCGCTAATACAACCCTAGTTTGCTGGCCATCGCGTCTCCAGAGCTCGAGATCCTTGGCTATGTCACAACCTTTGGTGAGGATGCTCTGCGGTTCTTGACGGATGTGATGCGAACATATAGCAGGCAACTCGAATCTAGACGCGTCCTAGTGGGTGCCTGTGGCTTCCTGCCGATCCCATGCTCATCCTTCCAGCATCAACATCCTCAAAGCATATCAGGCCATAGGAGATCACTTACGAAAGCATCCTGAAGACGCTGGACGCTTTCCGAATTTCAAACCTGAGCGCCCTCCCGTTCTTGCCAGGGGCACGGCAGGGCCCTTGGAGGGGGAGGTTCATAGTGCAGAGTACTTCCATGGGAGCGATGGGCTGGGAGGCATCGACAGGCGCCACCCTGATCTCAACCTGAGGGATGGGTTCACGAAGGACGTACANCAATCCTTGAACGTAGTGCAGGCTGAGGAAGATGGGATCGGTGCNATAGCCGCCCTTATCCGATCTCGACCTCAGGGTTCCNTCAGCTACATTGCTCTGGGACCTCTCACCAACCTCGCGCTGCTAGCGAGAAAGGACACAGAAGTTATCAGACACATCGGGCGATTCGTTATCATGGGAGGTGCGGTCGACGTCCCAGGCAACACTAGCCCCGTCGCCGAATGTTTGTTATACGNTCCTCACATCNTTGCNATCGTTNATTCTATCTCNAGTTAATTTCTATGCNGATCCTTTCGCCGTCAAGGAGCTTATNTGCTGCGGACCCNTCTCNGCNCTACCCCTCGACCGTGTCCTGCTGCTAGCGCTGGANGTTACGACANCACACGAGCTGCCATTCCAAGTCTACACGAAGCTTGTGGANCCCGAGTTCTCGTCCACCAAGAAGCCNTCCATGCCNGGTAACAAGCCNCCANTAACTCACTTCACNAGCTCATTCCTTGAGCGTACGAGGGAAATCATGAATGAGTTTGGAAAAGATGGAATGGAGNTGCACGACATCGCTGCGGTCTGGGCTGCCCTGGCCAACCCACCTTCCCTCTTCATGGATAACCAGGATGACTGCCCGTTGTCTGCAGGTTGGAGNGCGCGCAAACGTGTATTTGATATTGAGTAGGTCNGTGACATGGNTTTCTTGCCCGCTCNTATCGCTTACTGTTGATCAGGAAAGGAGAGATAACGCGCGGTATGCTTGTCGTTGACCGCAGGGATGATGCATCGGCCTACGCACCAGGCGCCAACCGAGCTGAAGTGCAGAAACTTCTGAACGGCAAACTCCATACTCACGATGACCTCTGGGAGTCTACTTCCGTTCCTGCAGAGGTAGAAGTAGAGCGCAAACCAACAGGAAAACAGCCAGTCGATGGTGTTTGGGTTGTTACACATACCCCTGGTCCAGAAGCTCTTCTTCGCCTGATACTTAAGCGAATCTGGAATGCTGAGTCGCTGTAATATCGATATCCGAGCAAGCCATTTACTAATGTATCATATACTGAACATGTAGGTTGTAGAACTGGAGACTTGAATAGTATCAGAAAGCTGACGATAAGATTCTGTCGTATGTCGAGTCCTGACGGGCGTCCTGGATTGTTTCTCTCTCACGCTCTTGTTGAATGAGGTCCAGTTCTGATTGCACGTCCATCTCTTCCAGAGGAACTAGGCTGTCCTTCTTCACGTACTTGCAAATTGCGTATCCAAGAGGAACCAGAATACTAGAACAGCTTCCTATGAGCCCGGTTCGAAGCCGAACGGGAGAAATCCGCCGTACCAGTTGAGATAATTATGCAGGAAGCCACCAATGCTGAAACCGTCGATGAGTGACACCCAGCCACTAGTGAGAACTATCAAGACATTCATAATCAAAGCAAAGTACTGTGAATCCCTTAGCGTCTCCGTTAGCAACTTGATTCAGATAAGAAACTCACAGATAGGAAAGGCTGGTAAGGGCTTTTGTATGGAAGCTGGTCTCGTGAGATACCCTGCCTACGGAGCGCTTCATAGAAGCGGAGATAAGCTATGCAGATGACTATCCACGAGACGAGCCCTGCTGTAGTGACGATCGAGATAAGCCAGATGAAAACCTGTGATATGGATGGGTCAACGCGGGGTCGAATCATAACCGAACAGCACTCGCCTGCATCGCGTCACTGTTCAGGCTCAGAAGGGCCACTATACCCCATGCCGATGACACTAAGACTGCACCGTACGGTATGCGGTAACGATTAAGCGACAGGAATACCTCTGGGGCGTGTCCATCCAACGCGAGCCCGTGCAGCGTTCGGGAGGCTAGGAAGGTGCATGCATTGGCTGAGCTCACCGCCGAGGTGAGAATCTTCGACACTTTCGTTAACCGCTTCTCAGCGCTTGGATAGGTAGACACTTACAGCCGCATTAAAAGCAGACGCTATTCCCTTTTTACCCTGTCAACGGCGAAGCTCCCTAGTCTGGAGCGTAAATGAGCCTCACCTTGATACCAGCCCGAGAGAAGGCAATAACGAAAGGACTTTGGGTCACGCTTTCTCCAAAGGTTAACCGTGGATCGTTAGCTGGGACTAACAAGGAAATCACAAAGATAGAGAGCACATAGAATAGCACCACTCGAACGAATGTTCTCTTGAGAGCGGCAGGAATGGATTTGCGAGGATCGCGCGTTTTCGGCTCCGGCAAGTGGCAACNATTTGGACATTGCCGAANTGCAAACGCAGCCAATATCATGGTCGACCAGAAACCTAAAAACTTTCCCTTCCATCCCTCATACCCGTACTTCGCGAAAATANAGGGTAAGGGGAGGTCCAGTAACNAAANCCAATACGCTCNTCCCCTGTGAAGAGTCCCAGGTCTAGTAGGAGGCCGGAGATAATAAAGGCGACGATAAACGCAATCTATGAGGCATTAGTCGTGGGAGTGAACCTCAATTCGATATCGCGAACCTTGCAAAAGGCGAAATAGAATTCGAATTCGCCGTAGAATTTGACTGGAGCGAGGTTGATTGCGGTNATTCCTANCCAAATCACCCTGGNGCATTGTCAGAGNCAGCTTCTTTTGGGTAATGCTTGGTCGTCATACAGAATGGGTATGGCGACGTTCTGGTTTGGGTTCCAGTACCCCAGCAGTGTGACGGCAGCCGATACTTCTGCGGGCATCGTGATTGCCATAGAATACCAGAAGTTCCATCTGTGCGTATTCAGTGTGTATCACTGCNGCTGACAGGCGTCTCCGAACCCACCCNGTGACAAGGCCTGTGCTGTGGTCTATCCACATCGTNGCATGCCTCACAAACCCTCCCCCAACAGGCTTGAAGGAAGACATCTCGGCAGAGATAAGGGCTTGAATAGAAGACTCGTCATGAGTGTTACACATGTGGAAAGATTGCGGAAGGTAAACCTACCGACCGACGCAGTTACGAGACCCATCTGCGAAAGTCGGGTTGGGGTAAGAACTTCCGGTTACAAATCCCAAGCTGATATGCGGGCGCTCACAACCAGGAAGCCTAAGACACACCCGAGAGGGCCAGCCTGTGCAAGAGCTTTCCCGCTGGATAGGAAGAGGCCAGTACCTATCATACCAGCCAAGGCGATCATTGAGAGGCTGGACGANATGTTATNCAGTCATTCAAAGCGGCAGGAGGTGCAACTTACTGGCGCTCGTGCAAACTCCTCTTGGTCCCTCCATCGCCGTAGTCAATGTCTACCTCCTGTACGTCGTCCTTAGCGCCAGCAGCGGTGGTCGGCAGGGGAGCGTACTCATGCATTACATGAAATTGAGAAGGGAAGGGGAGATCACTGTTCAGGTCCAAGGAAGGAAGCGCCCGCCGGCTACCAGGTCTGCCGAAACGGGGGAGATATATACGTCAAAATCAAATTGAATTGCCCGACCCCCCACTCCCTTGTAGCTTTCTCCTAGCCTGGACAGTGGCGCCGAACGCACAGACGCGCCAAGTGGTAGAAAGGAGGAGACTGTGAGTGGCAGAGCGGTGAAAGGGGACACTTGACGTCGGCTAATTCCGAAAGCAGACTTGAGATCACCTTGCGCCATTCTCGAGCAAACTTGTTCATCCCAGTAAGTGATATCTAAGCATGAGTCTTGATGCTCCTTTTCCTTGTATAAACTCCTTCTGCCCGCCTGTTGCTGCGCTTGCAGTGAATAGTCTCTCTCCGCCATGACTCGAGGCCGCAAGAAAGACCTCACCATCCCCCCGACCCGTGCTCTCGTCCAACAGCGCGACTACCGCGCTCGCAAGGCTCATTACGTCGCCGAACTTGAGGAGCGCGTTCGAAAGGCTGAAGAGGAGAACGCACAACTCAGGAAAGACCTTGAGCTAGCTCGAGCGAGCCTCTCAGTCCCTTATCTCTTCAACCCTCTTGCAGTACGCCGTTTGTCTCTGTACCGACACACTGACCGCTAATTCGCTTGCGTTGATAAGACCGAGCTTTCGGCAGAGCTACAGCATAATATGTCCCTGGTCGCCAGCTCTTTGGCCAAGTTCCAGGATTTCGCTCGGCAGCACCCATTGCCTGAGGGGCCGTCGCGGGGGTTGCAGCTACCTCCCATCCAGAACTATCTCCGCCCACAGGTGTCGGCACGGTCGCCAACCTCCTCAGCGCAGGACTCTCCAACGCTTCACCCTTCTCCACCATCGCTACACTTATCTCCTGTCACCCCCCATACTGTACACCATCCCCGACCGCTTCATGTCCCAGAAGCTGTCCCACCGCGAGGGCTCAAACGACTCTGCCGAGAAGATTCTCCACCGTCCAGCCGCTCAGAAAGCGGGGGGGCCTCAGGTTCTTCTCGCGATCGGTTTGAACTCCAACGCAGCTCAACTCCCGAGTCTGAATGCTGCGGCGGCATGTTCGATTGCTCTGAACTCTGCGAAGAGGAGCATGAACACACGCCGAGCCATGGTGTGCACGAGACCCGATCACCACCAAGGTACCAACGGTTAGATGAACGCTTCCCTCCCCCTTATCGCTCGCATGCTCAATTCGCACAACGAGATCCATAGCCCGTTCACTGCCCATTGTCTTCTATGTGCTTCATGCCATAACAGACACTCGCCCGCTATTTATCAATGATATTCGTTTGCCATCTGGTGTATAGTCTATCGCATGGCACCCAGGAGTAATACTAGTCTTACTGTAGATATACAGAGTTTCATAATGTGTTGTGACTATTGGGTAGAGATAAGGGCCTGGCTTCGATCTACGCGGCCTGTACGGAGGCACTTGAGCTTCCGACCCAAGTTAGCTTGGAACGCATGTATAGGGCGACCCATGTCAGCGCCAGTAGAACGGGAACCTCGATCATAGGACCGACTGTCGCCGCAAGTGCCTGCTCCGAGTTGACCCCGTAAATTGAAATTGCAACAGCAATCGCAAGTTCCTGTATAACACGTCGAAGTATATCAATATTGAGGTGAGGGGCGTCATGAAATTCACGGAACTTACGAAGTTGTTGCTCGCAGCAGTGAAAGCCTGTACGACCGCCATCGTGTATCCGTAGAGTTGGAGCTCCGCCTTTTCGCGACGGGAGAAATGCCATATAGCAAAAAAGGTTACGCTCCACATGATCGTGAAGTAGAGTATGAGCGGGACGAAGACCCGAAATACAGGGCGAACGTTGGCAACGATGTTGCTGCCTTGGTATGCGAAGAGGACAAGGATCGTGTACAGCAACCCAAGAAGGGCAACTGGGCCGAACAGTGGAATAAAGCGTTTGTCGAGGAACCTTCGGCTTGCCATCCCCCAGATCGCTGTACCGCGTGACCACACCAGCGATCAGTGGAATACCAAGATACTGGTGAGGTTAAAGGAAAGTCTAAGTCACGATCTCTACCTCAAGGATGGCGACTCACTATTAAGACAGAAACGGCAGTTTCCCCATACGCAACGTGCAGATCTGCCTCCTTCTGGCCACCAATCGTGTTAATGAATAGCACAGCGTATGGCGAATATAACACCATCTGCAGGATGGCGTTCACCACGACCAAGATGGCACAATAGTTGGTGTCTCCCCTTGCAAGGTCGTTCCAGATCATAACCATAGCAATGCAGCGAGCTATCCCGACCATNATNACACCTACGCGGTAATGNGGNAGGTCGGGAAGGGTGGCCCACGCCAGGCCGAGCATGACAAAGGGGCCAATGATCCAGTTGAGNATAAGCGAAATCCCAATNTGGACCCACAAGTGTCGGGAACGGAAAAGGGCCGGGATACGCTCGTATTCGACTTTNGTGAGCACNGGCCACATCATGACAATGAGGCCAATGGCAATCGCTGCATGCATAAGACTCAACTGCTGACGCCTCNTANGGNAATGTNATTGANAGACGTACGAGCCGAAACTCCGTAGAACTTCACGGTGTCCAGTGCATCTTTGACCTGCGGGNCGTACTGCCCGATGACGACCCCAATAACCATGAATACCAGGATAAGTGGNGTGAGNAGGCGATCCAGCCANCCGAGCTCGTTGAAGATAGCTTTCTGGAAGGTCACTATACTATAATCTCTCTTATAGATGGACNAAGCGCACCTTTAGCCGAGATTTCTGGGGAGGGCTCATNGACTGTTGGACCTCGCTCCTTCNCCAACTGCGATGAAGAGCCAGTCTTGGAACTCTGAAGGCCTTCTCCTAGATACATAATGGTGCGNCTGTGTGAGCTATTGTCAAGAGCACNTTCCAACNAACTTGAACACCAAAAGTTGACAATGATATTCAAATTCAAAATCAAATATGAGGATTTCACGTGACCANAAGGCGGCGGGCGCTAAGCCAACGGCCACCAGTGGGGATTCGACCGGAAGTTCAAGAACACTTGGAGATGAGTGGANTGANAAAATAAAGTACAACTCAGTGCAAGTACGTACGAATCGTGACGNGTCGTGAACGTGGNGATATCGTGGTANGGCANAGGAATCGAANGGAAAGCGCCGACTCGACNCAGATTCACGGATTGTGAANCTCNAAGGGATGTCTNACGAGCTCGTCATACAGGTCCGCTGGTAAGTCCCGTACAAGGGTAACNGCAATCCCAATGACAGGGAGGGCCTCGAGAGGTGGGAAAGTCCGTAGTAAACGCATTGGGCTAGGACACGGGTTAGCATCACGATGGGGCGATGAGAAGCAGTGNGATTGAAATACCTAGACGAAGCCATGACCTCATCCCTAATAAGAAGTAGCTGTGCGATGACACACAGTACATTGAGGTGAACGCCGAATGCGAGTAAGAAGTCCCATAGCTGGAGTACTTGGTCCAATGGCGGCGTACATGCGCATAGCGTCAGTACAGCTGTAAAGGTGCTCAGTCTTGACAATATCAGCAAGCGGAATGCCTCAAGATACTCACAAGCAAACGCGTAGATCTCGGCGGAGAGATTTTTCGAGCGCAGGTGAGCATATAGGTCCGGGTCAACAAACTTGAGGCAGCGGTCAAGCAGCTAGGGGACCCCCATCAAGTTTCAACTGGTGCACATCTTGGTGACGCGCAGGATACGTGCCTTTAGTCCCCTATGAACGCCTTCTAATGTCGGCTGAACATACAGAGGGCAGGCTTCCTCGATGAATTTGGAAAAGCAGAAGAATGCCTCGATCTCGGAAGGCATAGTGTAGAGAAACGGTGCGGCGAGGACGTTCATCCCTTGGACATAGCTAAACCCCAGTTGGTCTTCAGGTAAATCTGAGGACATGTCAGTGTGCCTTATATCGCGCGACAGGCAGGCTGTTGAGCACACCGTGATTCCTCCAGACAAACGCATCCAGTAATCGCACGAGCATGTCTTCCCGCACCCTCTCCTTGAACCCTTTGTCTGTCGCCAAAGTTCTGGAAATAGCTCAACTTGGGGACCAGACCAGCAGAAAAGGGTGATGAGGTCTACCTGAACGTGTCGTTCCGAATCTTCTCTCGCACCTCGCATGGTCCCTTGGCGATATACCGCAGATAGGTCTCGGTGGGTATTTCGTTAACCCGCAGGAGAATCTTCCATATGCGCGGTCGAAGAGTTGGATCCTACGGGCAAATAGTTTCAGTATGCGCTCCTGTTCGCGTTCCTGAGCATAGAAACAGACCGCTTTCGAAGGGATTCCCTCCACCAAAATCATCCTCCTCAGCCGTTTCATCCCATCATCGACCTCGCCGCTGCGTGATTTTGAGCCTGGGCGGGGTTGATTCAGAAGCTTGTTGAAAGCATGCGCCGTTGAGTCGGTGGAAGAGGCATGCTTGTTTGGGGCCATGGCGCAGGGGAAGAAGCGGGTGCTGTTGGCAAGCGGCTGAACAGGGGCTGATCTGACGCGTTTGCGTGGGGAATTCGCGCCAAGGCACGCGCTCGGGCCACCCAAACAGCGCTTGCTCTATACCCGCCCACGGCGCTCTCTCACTACTCGTCAATGGACGTCCCATTTGCATCCTCCGGTGCTTTGAGTCGATCCCACTACGCGATTGTGCGCAAAGTGGAAGAGGCATCGTCAGCTCAAGAAGCAGACCAAGCGCTCGCATTCGAGATCAAGAGAGTGCAACAGAGGCTGACAAGAGCAGCACCTACTATCGTCAGTTATGCCCCAAACATGAATCAACGTCTCACTGAACCTGACTGGGACTCTGCTCTGGGTATCCAGAAGGAATGCAAAGAATGTCTAGTGATACTGCTCTACATATCCACAGTGGCCTCGCCAGGGTTCCTGACTCCAGGTGCCTTCGAGTTTGCACTCGCCCACGCTCTGAATCTCGTGGAAGTGGGGAGCACGGTTGAAGACAAGAGAATAGGTAAGCATGTCGTACATGACGCATCTTGGGCTGACTGACGGTCTGTTCAACCTAGGCTACCTTTTCTGTGCTGAGCTTATGCCGAATGATCATGAACTTCGCCTAATGATGGTCAATACCATCCGCAAAGACCTCGAGAGCGGGATTCCAGGCCGGATGTGCATCGCACTGGATAACCTCATCGCGTTCGCGAACGAAGATATTATCCCTGCTGTGCAGGACATCGTCTTGGATCTCATATCGCACAACTAGTCAGCTGGTGGTTTCGTCCATTGAACCTTGCTCCCTGGGCTAACCCTACCGAAATACTCTACCTCCACAGTCCTCATATCAGACGCAGAGCCATTCTCGCTGTCCGCTCCCTGGCGACGTTCGAACCAAGCCTGCTCACGCAGGTCTCGGGCACGATAGTGAAGCGTTTGCAGGATCGGAACGAGTCTGTAGGCGCGAGTGCGTTGTCTACCGCGGCGGTCCTACCTACCGTGCGTTTATCTTTCATGCTCTGAAAAGCATCTTTGCTCAATGCGATAATGTGCAGTCCGACCCCAACTTTGCCGACGCCCGACTGATAGTGAACGGGCTGTTCTCATCGGTCGGGATAGCGAGTGGTTCCGCGTTGTCACTACGGATTCTCCATTGCTTACAGAACATTGGGTGCGTGTCCTTTGCTCCCTGCCACGTTTCAGGCTAAAGTGGCCTCTCACTAGTCTGTCAGAGACGCACGTACCATTTGCGCTGGACCTGATCAAGTCATATGCATCCTCGTCTTTGTCTCACAGATCTGGTAAGCTACTACACAGTCCGTTCAATATCTCTCTAAAAACGTTGAAGCAGCTCTCCTGGGCCTCTTCCGCCTCCTTTCCCAACATGCTCCCTCGAAACTCATCGAATCAGAGAACGCACAGGAGGTGTCTGTCGTCAGATGCTTGG
>JANDKE010001437.1:0-14474 GCA_027627275.1 Coprinellus aureogranulatus
GAAACCATGGCCATCCTCCCTGAAGGTTGTACTAGGTATTCTTTGTGCAAGCGTCGCTAACTTCGACACCCTACAGGTGAAAAGTCGGAGTCAACCGAGACTTCCAGGCAGCCGGTCGACAGGCAAACGTCTGCTCATGGGCGGTCAACCGCTGGCTATGCATCGCCAGCCGAAGACCCATCAGCGATAGGACGCTGGTCGGTAAGTAACACGCTTCTGCTGCCCCAACTAGGAGAGCTAAGCCGTTTTTCTCTGAAGCGCTCCGTCATGTCCTCTCTAGAGTCGTTATTCGGTGCCACGCTTGCTACCACACCACCACATGCTTCCCGCTCTAACTACTCAGCCCTCGCCGCTTCTTCCCTTCCATCCTCTACAACGCCTACGGCAGGATCTGCGCTGTTCTCCGGCGCACAGAGCGTCAATTTGCCTGCTCAAAATTCGCAGTCGAATACCTCCTTTCGCCAGACGATCGCTCCCTCGAACACTACCGGGCATCCCGCCCTGCCTCATTCACCCCCGCCTGCTTATACTCTCTCTCTCGACGACAGTTTCCCCGGCTCGACACAGACGGTCAACGCCCAGGGGCCCAACGTGATCACTCCCCAACACCCACTAGCCCAGACGTTCATCGGACGGGCTGTACAGAACGCTTCTAGGAACCTCACGCTGCGGAACCTGGTGAATCAGCTAACGACCTTTGTCACTGAGACCACACCATCCGCTGGCGTCGCTGGTAGCGGAATGGCTACTCTCCCGGTCGCCTCGGGCTCCATCATCCTTCCCCATGGCGAATATATCCTGGTACCCCGCCATTTCGCCGCCCTTCTTGTCCCGCTGGAGGTCATAAACAGGGTGCTGCATAAAACGAAGGATATCTTCCCTGAATGCCTTCTCATTGTCGAGGAGGCGAACGACCCTTTGTGTGCTCAGCGGGATGAGCAGGGTGCGGCTACTGTCCGTTATGAACTTCATTTAGGTTGCCGAGCTCATGCAGCGGGCTGTTGCCCAATTCCTCGAACTCCTCTAGCCTTCGAGGTTCGTCTCCCTGCTCCATCTTCTATTACAGATCAGAGCTTCGTAGATGCTTTCAGTGATGCTCTGTATCATGCAGTAGTCACCTCAGCTGAGAGGCAGTTCAGGGCTGGATCGTCGTCTGGCTCAGCTTAGTCGCTCTTGTCGCTCCCTCATGGTCCATGCCCATGTGCATTATGTTGTACTATCAACCCTGTGTCTATATATTGAACTCTGTATATTTTGTATGCTCTCCTATCCGTAGACCTAGCTTCTCTTCAACTCTTGTTTTGCATACCATCGGAAGTACTGACAGCCTTCCAAAAGGGACGAGGCACGTGGTGTGTTGGCGACAAGAGTTGGAGGTGAATGGGATAATATCGACTCTCCTCCGTTACCACGACCATACCGCGACGCCACGAACAACGCCTGTCGCACATCTCAACAATTCTAACAAGGAAATGACATGCGGCATATAACGGGCGTTTGCCTTCCTGGGCGATAGTTTCCGGTTTCAACTTTCAAGGAGCGATTAACCCAATGCTTGACACGAAACACTTCAACGTCGTCGCCCGGTTGCTGTACTTCTCGCAGCCCTGTCGACCAACCTCTTCGCACCTGATCACTCTCTCAGCTCCAGCGAACGCAGCCTCGCTCGTGAACCTAGCCTCATCTAGACGTCCCAATTGGGAAGATCGCGTCGGAGTACGCTCGAGGGAGTTTTATGGCAAATGTCTGAGGAATTCCGCTCAGGGATGGTATCGTATAGGTACCCAGGGAGGTCCAAGCTTTTCCTCTTCCCTCATACCTTAGCAAGCACGCCTTCAGTCGCTCCACCCATACCCGCAACGTTTTACCCGGATGATCTGGTCAAGCAATCGGTTTCCCTGACTCGATACCGTTCATCTTCCAAGTTGGATTCTAGCCCTCAGTGTTCACCAGGAAATGCTTATAGCAGGAGCTTGTCCCAGGATAGGAATCCTCCTTCAACCGTTGACAGTCATATCACAAACAGAGAGACTTTTGCACAGGTCATGGTGGGTGAGTTCATTTCCGCCACTTCGCCTCATACTTGCTCAGACCGCTATAATCTAGATGAAGTGACTAAAGCGCTCTACGATATTTGGCCTATTTCAGCTCAGGACCCCTTTCATATCCACTCCCTTCAATGCAAGCTGAGCGTTGACGGTGATGACGAATCCGTCCATAGCGAATGCCGGAGTATCAAGTACCAGGCGTCACCCCTCAGGACCTTTGTGCACGATATCCTGCGACGCTCTAAGACTACGGGATGGACCCTACAGGCAGCATCCTGTTACATTGAAGCTGTGCGGCCAAAAGTGGCATTGCTTATTCGAACGGGCGCGAATGCGATATCAAGTGAGCCCTTACCTTTGAGGGGAGAAGACACTTCGGAAGGGCCGAAGGAGCCCAATGCCACCTTGGCCTCAAAGCTTCTTTCGGAGAGTACAAATAGCGGGGACTCGCGCGGACGCTTAGGCGAGGACACACCCACTCATTCCAAACGGTCACCGCTCCTCTGTCCACAGCTCACCTTCCTGGCAGCCCTCTGCCTGGCGTCCAAGTTCATGCAGGACCGATGTTGCTCAAATCGCTTCTGGGCCAACCTCTCGGGCCTTTCTGTCAAGGAAGTCGGCCGATGCGAAAGAGCCTTAGCGGAAGCTCTGGATTGCAGATTATGGGTGGGGAAGGGCTTCAAAGCTTCCAGCTCGAAGGCGGTCGAATAGCTCCACCCTTCAGAGTTTACCCCGGTAACTCCGCCATACCCTCCACTGCTGTGAGACTCGAGATTGTTCGCCAACCCGACGACGGATATCTTCTCTCCTTCATATCGACATTCACCGAACTTTGGTATTACAGATTATGCGGGCTGGATCCTTTATCGTTGCGCAGCACTCCCATTCAGCGACGCAACTCTCTCCTTAGCTTTCCTCAGTAATACTCGCTTCTCCAGTTCTACTAATCCTTTCGATACATGCGGTATCAGCTTCACGGTGTGCGCTGAGGTCAAATAATCCGCTTCCCCTTGCCCATTTCCCTCGAGGCAATGGCGGCCCGCATTGATGCGATTTCAATCATCTCTGTGGACTTGGACAACCCCGCTTTCCCTTTAGCCACCACCAGGACTGTTCATAGCTTATCTATTCCACCCACTTCTCTTACCTCGCTTATCCTTCTCGCCCCCATGGCCACGTATACATTCTCTACGCTCGCCATAGCCAATTGTGCATGCCAAAAGCACTCACCCACTCCAAACACTCGTGACCCACTTAACTCAAGTCCGTGGAATAATCGGCTGAGTTCGAGTGAACCAGGTCTTCCGCAGCGTTGCGAAAATTGGCGGGAAGTTTCCGGAGGGTGGTGCCGTGGACAGAGGATCAGGAGAAGTGTTTCCTCGGGCGGTTTAGAGAGGGTCGTTAGCAGCAAGCTGCTCGAAATCTCAATGGGAGTGGCAAGCCAACGGAGTAACAGAAGAACGAGTACAGAGCCCAACGACTGTTCTCTTCGGGCCCTCACACACGCCTCGATCCCCTTCCTCACATTCCCTTCTCTTCATACTTGCCTCCCAGCTCCTTCGACATGCCCCTTTCGTCGTTCCAACCCCCATTCGACCTGCAGCCCACCAGAAACTCGGGCTCACAAGGAATGCTCCAGAGATGCTAGGACTAATACCAATACTTCATGAACGATGGCAGGGCGCACCATCAACGCAGAGCGCCATTGTACTCGCCGAACCACCCGCAAGACTGGTAGCATCCATATCGATGTGAGCGCGAGTTCCAACACGCCGTGGAGGGCACTCTGCAGCGAGCGTTGTGGATCGCAGCCTAGCCTTCGGAGGACAGGTGAGTTCCGCTGGCTCATAGCGACTAACCGCAGTTAACTTACCTTGCTTTAGTAGGTGAGGTTGTGGTTTCAAATCTTGAAGGATCTTCAAGGGGAACAGGGTCCGTACTTGAGCTTACAGACATGGCGATGTATCGGGCTGACCGCTTTGCAGGGCTGTGATAGCCCCTCTTCAACATGTGCCAGGAGGGTCGACCTGTGCGTGCAGCCACAAAGCTGGTAGTCAATGCCATGGTGAGCTGAACTTCCATGATACGTGATTCCGAGTGCTTACCTTTATCCTTCGTCAACCCCCAGGCTTCGGTGACGACGTCGCCCTTGCGCCAAAGGCAGCTCCGGGTTCACGGTGTGTTGCTTCGAGCCGATACCTCATATACGATTATAATTGACCCCGCATACAGCTCCACCCCACACTCTCCTCACCGACGTGCCAGTTCGCCACACTGGCGGAACATTCAAGGTAAGCCATCGTTTGTGCATCCTACGAGACGCGGGATTACTATTTTTCGATTTTTCTGGCGCTTCGCGACGGAAGGTGCAATCAAACGGACCCCGTTCGACCTTGCAAGGTCTGGACGAAACCTCTAGATGAATGTGTGTCAGTGAATTAGTCCGACTCGCTTTCACATACAAGACCGCATAAGCGCCGCGATATCATCGTATACACACAGAGCGCGTTGACCCTTGGGACCTCTGGCTCCCTCTACATTCTCTGTGTCCTGGCAGGCTTGATTCAAACGAATCCGAAGTTATTGCGCTGCGGGTTATGATGCGAGGGTGAGTGCGCCCCTCACGATCGCAAAGCTTTGGGTCTGGCTCATGGCTCACATGTAGGATTTGGAAGGGGCGAGGAACGCCAAGGAGGTAGAGGCAAGGATGCAAGGGAGGTAGGGATGGAGACCTCGAGGAGGTAGAAGCAAGATGCGATTCTGGGTCCTATACAGAGCGAGACCCAGTACGACGCGCTCGAGTTGAAGGTCCATTTGTGAACAGTCAAACTAAAATCTAGTCTTTCTGCATTCGACAACGACTCATGTCCAGCTTGGAACATGGAATCGCTTCCATACTCGACGCCGACGCACATGCTTTCGTCAGAAGAAGAATGAATCGGCATCCTTCATGCACTTATTTCCGAAGAGCGTACACACTACGCAATGGCTCTCCACACCGCGGTCTTCTTCAAGCTGGGTATCAGCGCTGGGAGCACCACTACGTCTGGGACTGGACCGAAGGAGGGCTGTAAGAACCCGACACGGCGTGACTGGGGCTGTAAAATCCTATAATGAGGGTCAGAGATGAGCATTCAGTCGGGGTCGAATAGGTTCCAATCCTTACTTCTACTACCAGATGCCTCGAGACTTCTATCTTGCTAGAGCAAGCGAGAGGTAAGCGCCATACCACATCTCATCGATGCTAATCTTGTTTGCATTGCTCAAGACAGACACCTTTCAAGTAACCGGGGAGGGGCGTTTCTCATTGTATCCAATGCCTCTTATGATCCGACGGCGCAACTTCCCAAAACGCATGCGTAGGTCAAGTCTAATATTCTACAAGGCACCGAAGGTTCGCTTACGCTATATCAGCTAGCCCAATCCCTTCGTGACGGCGAACAGAAGACTACGACATTCGTGGGCGGGGCTAGCATATGAAGACATGGTGAAGTGAAACCGAGACTCAGGAACTGAGGAGGAGAGGAGTGGACCGGGAGTGGTGATTCTCAACCGCTGTGAATGGTAGAAGCAAGGTCAGTCGGTCCGCTTTCTCATGGTGGTGGTTGTGTTACTCACCACCCTTGATACACCATACAGCCGATGTCAGCGATAGCGACGCCCTGCCCTCGCGTTCGAAGGTCGCTACGACCTTCAAGTTCGTCAGCCTCGAACTCTTCGGTGAAGTCTTTACGCGACGGACAGTTGGTCCTATTGAGAGGGAGGCGAGTAAATCATCTTACCAGCGCTCGCATGATCGGTAAACTTACTCGGAGAAAGCGCCGGTGGTACACTAGCCAGAGGTGGACGCGAAATCGCTGCGCAGTCCAACGTCGAGCTCCGTCTCAGAGCGGAGAGGAGGAGCACTTCACACCACTGGGACGCCGTATCAGCGTGCCAAAAACAAGGGCTTCCGTTCGTTGTGCAGGTCTCCGAGGCTACATAGGCGCCATTCGGATATACTTGCCTACACTCGTGCCTTCGCCCGAGGTTTCATTGCCTCTATTGGGTGTCACTTCTTCAAGCGCCACGCCAAGATTTGTTCGCCAGGCTTACAACGTTGCTAACGTAGGTGTGACAGATCATCGATCCCGGTCGGGGCCCTCTATGTTCGGTGTGTTCGCTCATCTTATCCCTCATGGTTTAGGGCGCCAAACAACGTGAAGAAATAGGCAATGCTACCGTCAAAAGGTGTGATCTGCCGTCCCATGCCATACGCAATGTTCGTCAGGGAAAGGACGAGATCTATCTGGTGTGGCTGAACGACACTCCATGTGGGATCTCGATTCAGGCGTGGGATCACCCAGTCTTTCGAGGGCTCAGTGGGCAAGTGTATGTGAACCAGTGCGTCCTTTCCTGTCTTTTGCGTGGGACCCTCACCTTCCATCCTCTATCATCTGTCAGGCGTGTGACCAGAATTGGACACATAAAGGCGGCGAGGCGCTGTGTGGGGATATAGCTCCCCCGCATCTTCTTCCCACCCCCGTCAGGATCCCCTTCATGCCCCACGAGAGCTGTACTTTACGGTCCCCCACGCATCCGATCGGATTCCACTCGGAATCCGGTTTTCCGCGCGGAATCCGAGCGGATTCCGCGCGTACACCGATCGAATAGTCAAAACTTGTATATTCCGCCCAGAATCCAGGTGGATTCCAAGCGGTTGCTGATGGATTCCGAGTGGAACCCACCTGGACCTACAACTACATACATATGTGTTGCGATAAATGAAATATACGGCACAGGGAAAGTGAGGGGTAGTGTGTAAGATGGAAGTAAACCAGTAGCAAGGTTGATTGTTTGATACGAATTCGCGAGGGCAACAAGGGGGAAGGGCGGTCGAGACTCGGAGAGCTACAAGAGGGAGCGAGGTCGGAGCGAGGCGTGGTTAAGAGCATGAGATTGGTGGTGGCAAGATGATTGGGGTGAGACCGCGAGAGCGCAACAAGGCTGGAGACCTCGGAATGGGTATAGGAAGGCTGTCGGAGATGAGCAGTTTTGGGGATGGCGATGGAATACTTGAAAGGAATTCGGCTCAAACAAACGTCGTTAAGGGGTTGTATGGCTCTAAGGAAGTGGTCTGTGACTAACATTGCAGACCTAGAGCAGGCTGCACAAGGCAGCATGCGAGAACAGGGCAGCACGAGGTTGGACGTACCAATGATGACGTGGCGGTCGCCCAGTCGTGACTCCGAAGACGAGAGTGCACTATGGAGGCGAAACAGTATTTGGAAAACACCAGATATCTTGATGGGAGCACTACGGGGGTGTTCAGGTCCTAAGTAGTAAGTGGTGGGGCGGAGCAGGGCGATGTGGGAGGAGGCAAGTCGTGCGGCCCAAAGAATTCCCACCATGACAGCCCACATCACGGTTTATTACGGGCAACAGGCGGTTTATATACCCTTCTTTTAGAGCCAGAATAAATGGATCAGTAGTGCAGTGGTATTGCCCTATGCAAGGCTTTTTGCGCGAAGTCCCGGGTTCGAGCCTGAGGCAGATGTGCCTTTTTCGCTTGTTATCTCACATCCAAGGACGGAATCCAAGCGGAGGTTCCGACCTGGAATCCAAACGGTGCTCCTCTGGAATCCACCTGGAAGGCAAGCCTTGTTGGCAGGCAGACCAACTGGCGGCACGGACTCCGACCGGATTCCACTTGCAAGGTATGGTGCCTTCTCTTAGGCAACTACCGTGTGGAACCTCCACAGGAGTCCGCGCGGAATCCGGCAATCCGAGCGGATTCCGCGCGGAACATGTGGGGGAGCGCAAAGTCCTCCACGAGAGCGAAGTTCCTTCACCGGGCCCACAGCAACCAGGTCGGCCCCGATATGCACTGTAGCGCCACTGAGCGACATCAACGTTAATGGTAAGCGCTCGGCTTCATCTTTGGAATGGGCTCCGCGCAAGAAGCCGTAAGTGCCTGATTGTCGTCGCCACTTGTCAGAGACTGATGTGATAACATCCCCTCACCATTCCACAGGGAGGTAAGCGACCCTCTCGTACATCACGGTCGGCATTTTGGGAGGGCAGTATACGCCTTCGCCAACGTCCACGCGTTGCTCCTTGCGGGGCTAGCTGCTCGTGATGGGGAGGTACCGCCGACGGCTGAGTGCGTCCTCCCCACGCTGTGATCAACAACGCGATGACGCTCTTGACTTAGGGAACGCCGGGAGCGCCGAGTTTACGTGAAGCTTGTTGACATGGTTCCTAGTTTAGAAGACCTCTTGCACATCTCTACTCCAGATAAAGTCTCCGCTATTGCGACAATGGTCTGTAATCCCAACAATATTGTGAAAACTAGGCTAAATTTCTGGTCTGTCAGATCCAAAAAGGCGCTAACTCGGCTCGTTCTGACGACACACGGAGCTTGAAGTCAGCCGTTATCGACTGGATCGCCCTGCCAATGGAGAGCCTCTCCGTCCTCACATCCCACGGAATAGCAAAACTGAACGTGGTTTCAACCACGACGTCACTGGTGCCCTCCTCTGCCCAACAAGCTCAGATTGGAGTAACGAAGCGTAAGTATATGTTCTCTTGGAGTCCTTCTCGGCAAAAAGCTCACATATCTTGACGCAGGGACCGAAGTGCTTTGCGGAACAAGGAACTCATCGCCGGAGGTACGGATTGGCCGGTATTCCTTTATCAGAACGAGAAGCATGACCCTGAGGATCCATGGCGAGGTCTCTTCCGCGGACGCCTTTTAGTAAAGGTATGTATCATGCACATGTTCTATACACCCCTCGTGACATCTTTACTAGGGTTTTAAGCATGTCTTCGTCTCTCCAAGCTCTGCAGAAGATACTGACCGAGCGACGCGAGCTGGGAATGCGAGGCTACATGGTATGACGCGTGTGACGCCTGCTTCTATCGCGTACATCGCGACCCAGGTAGGCTTTCCTGTCGATTATAAGCGCGGAACTAACTCGGTCGTAAGGTTCGCTTTGCTCTGTCATCCGCCTCGACCTTCTGTCGCACGGATAAAGAAGGAGAATCGGAACTCTTTTATCACTCGATTCTTGAGGTACTGGAAGACCCGGACGAGGTCGAAGAGGTGAAAGCTCTGCTAGCATGGTGGGACAGGTGAGTTCAAAGCTTTATCGAATTCGGTATCGCTAACACATGCAACAGAAAAGTATTTCCCGCAGCATCCAACGGTGCCCGCATCGCGCCCTGCTCATAGCGCCATCAGTCGCATCAAAGCCAGGCGTCAGGCGCTGAAAGCCGCTGCTCAGCAACTACGCTAATTATGTCCATCGCCTGTAAACTAGAACGTGACAATATTGAACAACGCTTTTTGTACACATGTATATTAGCATTCGTGAACTGCACAGTGACCCACCCATCATCACGCAGTGGCGGCTTGTAGGCACATCGAAGCATGGTCTCCCCGGTAAGCCGAGTAAGGTTGGCGCTATGGACAAGGCAAATTTTTCTGGGGAACTTGAGTACAATCGAAAGAGCGGACAAGAAGGTCATACCTGCTCTCTTGACGATGGTGGTAAGGAGGTCAGGACACTTCCTACTGACCATTTCAAGCAGACCTTTCCATAATTACTATCAGCAAAAACATGCCAGAGTCTGTCAAGGTCGGCGATGCGACTGAGGCGTTCTATTTCAGCAACTCCAGGATGCCTTATCGCCGTTAAGCGAGGCGTGGCTCTGAGACGTGAGCCATTTGCGCGAGGCATGATGGCAGCCCATCACCAGTGCCTCGATTATCAGTCGGTACCACTGCGTCCTTAACGAGGAGGGGTTAGTCAATGCTTCCCTGTGAGGAGCGTCTTATCAGACGGTTCGGGTGGGTCAACCTGGTGGGATTCTGAAACATTTCGTTACTATGGTGGTACGTTACCAACATTGCCGTGACAATGAATGTGACGGTGGGCTGAAGCATGGCACCTGTGTTAATCCGTCACCAGACAGTGCTGCCTGGGACACCTTTTCAGAAGTGCCTTTCTAGCGGGTCTGACATTGTCACTCAACCCCATCGGCGCTTGTATGGCCTTGGACAAATTGTCGTGGCGATAAGATGGCGATTTCCTACGCGTGCGACCATTGACGCCAGGATCACGCATCTTATCGTCTCCGACTAATAGGGGCTTTTGATAGGCCATTCTCGACGTTGCCGGAAAAGGGAGCTTTGCAACGGCTGCAAACGAAATCCACCCATCTATGGACTTACCAACGGTACTGCAAGAAAGGTGGGCTTTGTTACATTTACCAGGGCATAGAATTCCATAGATATGAATCTGTGTGATTGTCATTGCACCCCTCAGTCCGTGATGTCCTCCCTTTTCCAACCTCTTCACAACATCCAACATCAAGCACTCTCTCGTCACAGATTTCCTCAAGAGTCTATGAGTATTTCTTACTGAGCGGTTTGGTTGCACCAATGTCACCAAGAGACACCCCCACTGCACAAGTGATGCAATGGCCATATCCTGCAGGAGGGAGGAATGTGGTGTCTGCTTCCAGTTGACGTCAGAGTCAGGCTCAACATCGGGTGTCCCTCGGTGTACATGCAGCAGCATGTGTTTGACAGCATACTTCTGTCTTGCAGACAGGTCAGTTGGCTTGAGCTGGTGGGTGCTGGGGAGAAACCTTCGCAGCTCCAGAAGGCAGGATGTCCCCAGCTGTGAGTGAGACTCAGTTGTGGATATGGAAAAGTCAAAGTGTGACAGCATTCGAGGAATGAGAGGTGGAATATTGCATAGGCGGGATGGATCTGCAGAATAGCATCACCCACTGGCTGCCGGATTTGCAACGCTGTGAGTTCTTCCTTGAGGCTCTCAACAACGTGGATGGGTAGCCCAGTCAAGGACGAGAACGCGTCCACTGGGAGAGGCTCCTGCAGCACGAGCACGGCACCGAGATATCGTCGTACGAGGCCTTGGTCTTCGGATCCAGGGAAAAGCCAGACAATGGCTTGATGATAGAGAGCAGGTAAATCTCCCTCTGCTGCGACACTTCGTTGGGAGTGGATGATTGCTTCCAATGTTTCGCTGGCGGAGGAGAGACTGAGCTTCTTCTTCAAGAGCGAGCATACAACCTTGGCCCATATGAATAGTCCATCGGCAAGTTCAACGAGTTTGGTGATCTGCCTCTCAGAGGGCGCCCGGCCAAAGTCCCACTTGACAGAAGCAAGCTCCTTGGAAATGTAGCGCTGCATGGTCGTGCTTGAGACGGGCTCCAGCCGATGGGATTGTATCCATGTGCCTTCGTATCCACGTGTGCGTGGATCTGAACGACCAAGAAAGATAAATTTGAGGGTGGTGCACAAGGCTGAAATCGATTCTAACTCCTTGACGAATGAATCAAGATATTCCCATTCATCCGTTGCATCCAGAAGAAATATCGCGGAGCCTGGTAGTCGTAGAGAGCGTGATGGGTTGCAAATATACTCCTGAATGTGTCTACCCAAAGGAGCACCATGGCAGGAGCTGAGCGCAGAGCGGATGAAGGGTATGACCTCCGGGTGGATCGTAATCATCTCTCGAGCGATAATCTTGACCACACTTTCTACGCCACGGGCGTCGGAGGCCACTGCGCTGATGGAGACCGATGCAGCAAGGCGGTTCTTATCTCGAAGGAGATGGGTGAGATGGCGAGCGAGCGTGGACTTCCCAACGCCCGCTGCACCACGAACCCACAGCACCAACTCTCCAGGAGGGGGGCTGTCGATCCACTGCATAATGTCTTGTACGTCTCCTTCGCGACTCCCCTCCAGATATTCGCTATGCTGGCCGCTTGTGTCGCGCTGCTTCGGAAGGCTATTCCATAAAAGTGCATCCGAACCTGTTTGAAGGTTTAGCATTCCAAGTCTCCCAAGAAAGACTTCACGCACCGCCATCACTCAGATGAAAATGTGCATTCTCAACATGTCCCACATTATTAACAGGACCACACCCAGTGTTCGTGGTATTGACTATGGTGCCTAATGAGCATCAAGATATTGACAAGTGGGGGTAAACATACAGCTATGTCCGTGGTGCTCAACCCGAATCTCGCTCTGCGATGCAACCGCCAGATGCGCAATGTTCGCCCCAGCGCCGCTAGTGTCACTCTGGGTTCTGTTCGAGCCGGACTGATCACGAGAGGAAGGCTTTTTGAAGAGACCGAAGAACCGATCTCGCTTGCGAGGGCGGTTGTGAGTCTTGGATTGCAGGGACATCTGGTGGAGGAGGACTTTGGGGAATGAAGAGTGGACAAGGGCCAAGAAGGTGGCGGTAGATGCGGAACTTCGGAGACGCAGAAGCACGAGGTGCGCACGATGCGCGGAAACATGAGCATGGCTTCCTAGCATCGCCTTATCACTGCCCCCGTGCCAATTTAGCCATCCGCAGAAGATTCCGGATTGTGGACATGAAATGTGACGGACGGAGATCGCACAGGATCGTAGCACAGATGTGAAGAACCGTTGGGCGCTTACCGTCCTTCTGGTATCCCTACCACTGCCTCACGTATCGCCGAGCTGGTCAGCCCACTCATCCGGTACGCCATACTCCTTGTCTGCGTCCCAGCACTCAATAACAGCCACCTCATGGATACGACGGTGTGACTGCAGATGAGAACCGGTAATTCATTGGTAGGCCGTCCGCCCTCGGTCCACGTCAACTTATAGGGTCTATCATTCCCCAGAGCCACCCACAGAAGATACTTTGTGAAAGCAGGGTGGGACCCACTATAGGAGGAGGGATAGGAAGAAGCCGGAGGCTTGCATCGCGGATGTGTGATCGAGTTTTTCGACCATCGTTCGCATTGGCGGAGGAGCTGCGAGCCGGCGGAACGCGGAAAGGTTGAGAGATATGGCGATTTTGCAAGGCTAATGCGCTAGAACCAGGAGATGAGGGTAGCCATGCTGTATAGGGACGTGGAACAAGGGGCTTTGCCGACCCTTGGCGCAACGCCGAGTAGCAGCCTTGCTGAGAGGCCTGACCATTTTACCATTTCTATCCCTGAAGTTGCGGGACCACACGGAGAGATTAGTGATTAGAGAGACAGATTTTGGAAGGAGGAGGGGGGAGGCGTCGTCCTGAGCGATACGGGCGGTGAACTTGAATCTGACGAGCTTGAATGAAACAGCAAAGAGGCACAAGAGCCCCCAAGCCCAGTGGTACCGTGAAAGCACACAAGAAGCGTTCCGTGACGGCGGAGAATTCCTCGGTAGCCCAGTCGAAGAACGGGGATAGCCAGTTGGAAGGAAGGGAACGAGAGGGTTGGGGAGCAAATTTGGAGCCCGGATGCACAAATCACATAGCGTACCAAATTACGAGTCCGTTTTGACGGAGTCGTTCTGTTGCGCCGCGGGATTGTGAGACGCTTTTGATCGCCTTTGTTGGTGTCTATTTATTGTTTACTTTGAGTTTTGTTTGGTCCCCGTCCTCGCATTGCGCGAGACGCTTTTGATCGCACTTGTTTGCCATTTGTTTGCAGACGAATGCGTCTCGTGGTGGTATGGTGGCACATCGCATCCGTAGTACCTACCTTCCCTTATGCTCTCATCGCCGCTTAATAAGTATTTCACCAATGCGCAGCGACGTTAGCGTTTCGTGCCTTGCGTAGATAAAGGTTGCCGACACATTGTCAAACCGTGCCCCCTCGATCTCACTTCGGGACGCAGCAGTAACCCGTGGCGTAGTACTTTGTGCTTGTACTGCCGAACAGCAGGTGCGTCATACTCCTTTTTTCGGAATACTGTGGTCATCCTGTTTTGATACCAGCGTCCGGTTTCTTCTATCGTGGACCTCGATTTTCAAATTTCAAAAGTCACACAATCTCGCCCGCTGGTCGTGGGTAATTCTTTTGCGGCCTATGCCCGCAGCTTCTCATTCTCACTCCACGTATACTAGCGCACCCTTTTCTCACGCACTCTCTTGTGGCCGTATATTGCGCTTCAAGAAGCGTGGGTCAAATAATTGCCTCTTTGGATCTTTCCAGGGTATCGGAGAGTAGTTCGGGAAGCCCGAAAAATTAGGCCAACGCGGCCTCAGCTTATGTTGGGGCATATCCTCCCTCCCAGGGCGCTTCCTATAAATGTAAGAGCGCCATACTCACTCCTCTCAGGTTCCGCTCGTTTGTTCTCTCTCAATTTCAAGCAAACGCTTCAAACTCGCGTCGCTGCCACTATTATTGCCAAAATGCTTACCTCCACGTTCACCTTACAATTCAAGGACATCATGGAACTCATCGAAGCCTTGGACTACGAAGGGATGAAGACCCCGCTTGATGTGGCCATGGCTATGGGAAGAGTCGGCATAACGTGTGAACACGACACATCTTTCTCTATCTACGGCTTCGACATCCCTCCTAAACCCAAGCCAAGGCCCAGGCGCGTTCCACCCCCCTTCGCCTTCTTTGGGCTCCCCCCCCCGGGCGATCGTACGCTCTACTTGG
>JANDKE010001438.1:0-14467 GCA_027627275.1 Coprinellus aureogranulatus
GGACACTCAACAGCAATCCTCGTCTGTTCCTCCAACGCGCGCGGGGCTGGGGAACCGAGAGGCGGACGGAGGGTGGACGCTGTCGTGGTGCAAGGATCCGTATTGGGGAGAGATCATCGCTGCTGGGGCGGGGAACAATGGGGTCATCAAGATCATCCAGTTGAATTCTCGTCGATCGCATGTCCTGCTCACGCTCGAAGGCTCGCCGTCCACCGCAACTGCCCAAGCTGGGAGCAGTGACCAGGCACAGCAGGGCGGCTCTATCAATCTGAATTCGTACTCGATTACGTCTGTGGCGTGGGCGCCTTCATGCGGGCGGTCGTATCACCTTATTGCAACGGGAGGCCGGGACGGGCATGTGAGGTTATGGAAGTTGAAGCCACCTCCAGAGGATAACGGGGATGACGATGCCATGCATGAGGATGGGAAGTGGATTGCAACCAGCATTGGGGACTTTGACCACCACAAGTAAGCGCCCCATGTTATCTGCGGTGTTCCTCTGCTGAGCTTCCTATTAGGTCTGCTGTTGGGCGCGTGGAATGGAACATCACAGGGTACGCCTTTCAGCCAAAAGTCTATAATTGTCACAGTCTGATGGTCTCGATAGGACTGTCCTGTCTTCAGCAGGAAACGATGGTAGGATCCGACTATGGAAAGCCAACGCCAACGGCGCTTGGAGACCAGCAGGAAGCATTGGGGTCGAGCAAACAGCGGAAGAACCGGCTGGGCAGCCCGAATCCAAGGATGTGGACATGGACAACTGATTTGTACACCGACACTCAATCTTATACCTCTTCTAGTGCCGGCCGGTGCTTCGTATCTGATCTCGTGCCTTGCTTTGCTTCGCAGCCCTCGCTTTGGCATCCATTCGCAACCTGACGTTGGTTGCGACCCACGTCTGAGATCTGGGTGACGAAATCGGGACACTTGACTCGAATTACCAGGCCTAGCATTCCCGGAGCGTTCTTACAGTCAGATGTTTGACACAGTCGCTGTCTCGAGGAGCAGATCAATCTAATCCTCACGAGGCTGGCGCCAGCTTCCTCTGGGTAGTCTCAGGTCCGTACCTCTCTTATTCCGACATGTGTTCGGACAAACGTAAGCCATAATATCTCGAATTCACGAGAGAAGTGTGTCATTGTCCATTCTGTCCGTTCCAAACCACCATCATGCCCAACACGAGGAAAGGAGGTGCATAACACTGGACATCTTCAACTGCTAGCAAGCGTGCAGTTACTCCCGGTGTACTGTGCAAACATCCAAGTGCTTGATTAGCGTCTCCTATTCCTTGGCCATCAGGCTGGGGCACTCACTCCTCGAGGGGTCAAAGCATAGCTCTCGCAGCACATTGCCTTGAGGGGGGGAGCCCTCAGGCTGACAGGGGATAGCGGCGTTGGGCCCTTGGCAGTAGTATCCGACGTTGTACTCCGGTAGAAGGTTCTGGCAGCACATCTGGGTCGAGCCCTCGGGGCAGTAACCTGTCTGTGCTCGAGCGGGGGTGATGAGGAGGAGAGTGGAGAAGAGGAATGTGAGCTGAAAGCGCATCTTCGTTGGTTATATTTGTTGCAGTGGGCTAGGCGAGCTTGGACAGTACTCCTTGGAGGATGGAGGCAGCTGTGGGCGTTTTGGGGGTTTTAGCGGTGCATTTCAGTCGGTCTTTAATACATGCACGGCTGCACATCAATACCGATGCTGCGAGTGAGATCGTGCTAGAAGCGCTGATCTTGCGCTTCGACGCAAGCCTGAGCTTGACGCTCGAAGTTCACTCCATTGGATGCCATCTTAATCGCTATCACATTTCACCCCGACGCACGACTACGTATAAACGCATCGATCGCTCCGGGAGTATTGAAGTTCCCGAGAGTCAGATCTAAAGGTCAGGAGGAGAGCGCTGCCTACGAGGGCAATGACTCGCGAGTCGTGAATGGAGCATTTCAGAGTGGTTAGACCCTTTGAGTGGGATAATGGGCGCGTTGAAAGGGAACAGTAGCACAGTCAAGGCTATGTGTAGCCAATCTGGAGATGCCACTGTGAGCGTCGCAGTTGCATTGGAGATGAGATCCGTCTAGTTCATGGTATTCATTAGTAGTCGATAGTCAAGTATAAGTCAGTTGTTAACTTTCCCCTGGGCGGCCGCCTTATTCGTCTTGTCTCTTTCGGATGTTCAGGGACCGTCTATCCCAGTCCCTCGAGGGAACTTCTCCCTCACAACAATGACGTGGCATAGTCGATTCCAACGAGCCTGAACTACGCTCTTACACAGACAGGGTGAGTGCGATATACGCGGCAACCTCAAGCGGTGACGAGAGTGCAGTCGCTCCCGGTGTACTATGCATACATTCGAGTGGTTAGTATTCCCTCATTCCAAAAGGTCAAGGTGGAGCACTCACCCTCGAGGGTTAAAGAGTAGCTCTTGCAGCACATCGCCAGACTGTCTTGGATCTGGCAGGGGAACGTCTGGTTGGGGGTGCCACAGTAATAACCAACACCAAATTGCGGGTCGAGGTTATAGCAGCACATCGCGGTCTCGCCTTCGGGGCACGAAGCGGTCTGTGCTTGAGCAGAGACGATGAAGAGAGCGGCAGAGACAAGGGCTGTGAGCTGGAAGCGCATGTTCGTTTTGAGGGTTTTCGGTTTGGTGACTTGGAGGATGGGTTGGATGGATAACTCGGAGGCTTGGGGCTTTTTGGGGTGCCCAACGTATGAGACATGCTGGCCTTAAATACTCAAGCGACCCCACCGGGACCGTCGCCCTGCGATGGGTATCATGGCTGCCGATCGTCATTGGCGGCGTTGCCGTCTCGGACCTTGGGCATCGTTGCCCTCTGTGCGAAAATCGGATTTACTGAACGTCGTCAAGAACATCGAGCGAGACGCCACTGTGGCACGCATTTTCTGAGTAACTTTCCGACTGACTTACCAGAGTTGATTTTGAATTTGAATTTGTAGAAGGCCCATCCTTGCGCAGAGGCTGTGGGAGCGACGAGGCCCTGACGAGCCCCATGATCGAAACAAGAGATTCGTACCACTCATCTCTTCTTTCTGACCTTAATGTTGCTCCGACGAGTCTCGTCTTGGCGTCAACGATGAACCGTTGCTTCGCATCCAGGCTATAAACCCCAAACAATCGCACCGATGGTCGGTGTTCATCAACCATCGCCAAGAGAGGATTCAAGGATGACCTGGGACGACACTGGCAGGCGATGTGCGTGTTCGAGGGTGGTCATCAATGCTTCAGGTTCGGAAGTTCAGAAGCGACTCTGACCCTCGAAAACAACCAGCTGTGGATGGAGGTCGGTAAACAGTTATAGAAGAACCAACTGCGGGTGTCCAAGGCCAAGATCAGGTGCAAGCCAACATGGTTCCCCAATGCGACATCATTCCCTCATGCAGATGGTGGGGTTCAACGCCCACCGAGCACTTCCCAGTACCCCACCCCGCTGAGTAGGACAGTGGATTCGTGCGCCCAGGCCTCCTCATCTTAGAGATCTTATCCGGATTAGATTAGATTACCTCATGCAACCCCCTGCCTCCCCAGTCCAGCAGACACCCAGCCCGGACGAGTCCACTCTAGACTACTCCAGCGTGAGTACTGCTCACTTTCGAGGTTCAAAGAAGACCCTCATTGGCATTCAACCGATATACGTCAGTGGTGAACTTCGGCTGCTTGAGCCAGGGATGTTGGAAATCTCGCAAGGCGTGACAGGATTCCATGCGACGTACACTTCTCATTCGCCTCGTGTTGGCTGTCGACCGCCAGGCATCATACAGAGATGGGAAGCTGACGGTGAGGAAGGTGTGGTGCCAAGAACGCGTTCAACAGGACGAGGTGGCGGAGGTACCGGGAAGCACCCCTCGACAGCACCGTTATTGCGAAATGTTTCGAAGAGAGGCCGTATTTCTGCACTCAATCAGACTCGATGTATGGGGTCTACGAAGTGGTTGAGCAGGTGACATGAACTCTGAGCGAGGAGGCTTACATGTATTGATCCTCAGGTTTGGGAAGGTATGATTGCCTTGGGGGATGCAAAGTGCGTCCAGTACCCATTCCCGGATGGTCTCCACATCGTCTTCATCAGGGTTGGTGGAATGAATCTCGACTTCAAGAGTATCCAGGCGAGTGTAACTTCCGTGGCTTGTGACGATGCGAATAGCCGTGAGCGCATCTTTTGGAGAATTCATTGACTGCGAGTTTAGTCCACCGGGNCCGCTGAGAGGTCAAAATTGAGCATTAGGCGAATCTCTTGAATGCTACCCTTGTCAGGCAAGTGGCACCGCAGACTCGGAGTGAGCATGCGGCATCAGGCACGTGGAAGCGGTGCTTGACTTTTGAACCAGCAGGATATTCGAGGAAACACGCTTGTAACAGTGGCATCTCAAACCCCACCGCACATATGGACCATTAGAGATCTATATTCCTAAGCAGTAACGCTGGCAGCCGACAGCCCATAACCAGACAACTACGACGTCTCGTGAGGACGAGCTACGAGCTTCGTGTTGGAGACTTTCCCTTCTTCCAACCTCCTCAGCCCCTCTGGGATACCGCTCAGACCATTGGGAAGTACTTCGACGTTATGCGGCTATGAGAAAGACTCAGAACGCCGTCCACTACCTGTGGCTGTCCCAAAGGCTCACCTTGATATCGCCGCTCTCGAGCAACGCCGAGATCTTTTGGTACAGCTCGGTCACCAGTAAAGCGTTTTCGGGAAACCTCTTCGACCCAAGCACGAGCACTCCGGTTTTACCCTGCGCCTTACCTTCTACCTCCCAGAAAGGCTCCAGGGGAAGGAATATGATCTGCTTTCCTCCGGGAGCAAGGATGTCGAACCCTTGCTTCTGCGTCTCTGCACTAGAGATTCCGTCGACGATATTCTTGATCGGCAAGCTGGTAGTGGCCTCGATCTGAGCTTGGGTCACAGCCCCATTGCGATCTAGGACGTGCGTTGCACCGAGAGCCTTAAGAGCTGCTTCGTGCTTCAGCGAGGCGGTAGCGATGATGGGACCGAAGCCTGATAGCTTGGCCAGCTGGATCGCTGGGCATAATCCTGTCAGGACGCCTATTCGAAGTTCATGGAATTAACATACCGAATTGACCAACGGCACTTGAACCTCCCAAAATGAGAATTGGCACGCCACGATACTTTCCCCTATTTTCTGGTCTTACTGGAGTGTCGAAGCCAAAGCCGTAAGGAATCTCATTGTACAGGCCGACGTAGGGCGCAGTCATCGCGACGGGGATCGTTGCTGCGTCATCGTATGTGAGGTTGGGGGGAATCTGCACAACCACATCAGCGTCGTGGAAGAGTGTAACAGGGTATTTTTCCGGACCTTCGCGAGGCATTGAGTATCGGCGATCGCATACTGCTGGAAGCCGGTCTGCCTATTGTCGCCAACCACGCCTTGGGTGAACCTGAAGATATGGATCAATGAACGGGATTATGACAGGCAGAACGGCCGTGAACTTCAGCATGACTTACACTCTATCTCCAAGCGCGAACCGAGACACGCCTTCACCGAGCTCGACAATCTCGCCAGCAATATCCGACCCACGAATACTGGGGAACTGCTCAATCGAGTAGTCATACTTGCTGAGCTTCCAGTCCACAGGGTTGAGGGCGGACGCATGGATCTTCAGGAGAACCTCGTCCTTCCCCGGTTTAGGAATGGGTACCTCGCCGAGAACGAAGTCGCCGAACTTCTCTTTCAACAACAGTGCTTTCTGTAGAATTGGAGACATGGTAGTTGGGATATTGAATGGGATGGTGCGAGTGAAGCTTGAGGGTATGACAGTGGTAAAAGTTTCAGGCAGGACAATTCGTCTTTATAGGCCAGTCCCATGCGCAGCCGTAAGGACAGTACAATGCGTCTGTCGATGGCGACATATTCAAAGATATTTTCACCAAGATCCAGCAATTACGAAGGAAAGCTTGGTTGTAGCGTCTTTCATCGGTCGATGGTGCTTAGAAACTCTTGCTGTCTTTTGGAGAAGTTTCGCCAGAATCAGGGGAAAAGGCGCGCCTTGGATAACCCAGTCCACTCTTTGTTCCCGCTCTCGAATCAATCCGTCGCCGTGAGCTAATCCAGAGATTGTAGATTCAGGACCAATGTCTCTTCCGGACTGCCGAAAGTGCTATTTGGAACTTTGACCAGGATCGATTCCGCCAATGGACTGTCGATTACGCATCCTTGTTCCCAGATCCCTCCGACAGACTGGAATGTGCCAAAGAATCCAACTGGAGGTGGGGAACGTCCGATGCATGAGATAACGCTTGGAGCAAACGTGAGTATTCTAGGAACGTGAGCGACGGAGAGACGGAATAACGGTTAGGGAGGTCAACTCGAAGGTGGTCATGGTTGGGAGAGAAAGGCTCGACGATGGCCTCGGTGGCCGTTCTCATCTGATCATGATGATGTTATGATGATAAACTTAAAACGGCACTCCCTCGGCTTTGGCTGGTGCCAACCCAAACGCTCACCGCGCCTGCTCAGTGTCAGTAATGCTCAAGGTAAGGATGTAGCTAATGGTCAAGGTACAGGATCATACAGCGCCCCTCTTCTCCGAGCTTCAATTAACATCCGGATGCGAACCCATAACTCAGAGCCTCGGAGACTGCAGCAGCCCTCCGAAGCCGGGCGAACCTGATTTCGAATTGCGCGCAATGTTACCGTAGTCTCCGACTCGGAGGGAGTGGAGGATAAATAGCCCTGTGCTCACATCTTCAGTTCCTCTATAGATACTTCGTCGTACGCGACGCACTCAAGCCGCTCCTTAAGAACATCACACACGCTTCCCGTCGGAGACGCTGCTCTCTACCAACTTCTTGAATCCATCCTCGATGCTATCCTCGATGCTATTGACCGTTAGGTCCGTTACGATTGCAGACCGCAGCCCAGGGCGTCTATCTCATTGTGCTGGTGGGCTACCCTCAGACTGTCATTCCCCAGAAAATCCGAAGGAATCTGCATACGATCGTAAAATCGATTTGTGTGGTACGTATGTCCACGGGATGGCTATTGAGATGCTTTGAAAAGAGGGCTAAACCGTCTCGTGAGGACGGGCAACGAGTTTTGTATTCGAGACCGTTCCATCTTCCAACCTCTTCAACCCATCTGGGATTCCTCTCAGCCCATTCGGTAGAACTTCAACGTTGTGCGGCTGTGTGGGACGTTAGGACCCCTTGCGCCTGGGTGATAATAGCAAATGCTCACCTTGATATCACCACTTTCCAGCAACTCCGTGAAGTTTCGGTACAGCTCGGCCACCACAGTAGCATGCTCGGGGTACTTCTTAGACCCAATCACAAAAATTACCTTTTTATCCTGAGCCTTTCCCTCGTCCTCCCAGAACGCCTCGGGTCGAAACACGATGATTTGTGTTCCTGCTGGTGCAAGGATGTCGAATCCTTGCCTCTGTGTCTCTGGACTGGAGATTGAATCTATGATGCTACTGATGGGTACGCTGGTAATGGTCTTGATATGAGCCTCAGTGAAAGGTGCGTTGCGGTCCAGGACGTGCGTTGCACCAAGACCCTTGAGGGTCGCCTCGTGCTTCAATGAGGCAGTAGTTATGATTGGGCTAAAACCTGACAATTTGGCCAGCTGGAGGGCTTCGGGGCAATGTCAGGGCGCGATTCCTCAGTGTGTACGGTAGACGTACCGAAGCGGCCCACTGCGCTTGAACCTCCCAGGATGAGAATAGGTACGCCGTGATACTTCCCTCTGTTCTCGGACCTGACCGGTGTATCGAAACCAAGGCCGTAAGGACTCATATTGTACAGGCCAACATATGGGGCGGTAATCGCAACGGGTATCGTAGCTGCGTCGTCGTATGTCAAGTTGGGAGGAATCTGCAGAATCAGGTCAGCGTTAAGGAGCATGGAAGGGACAAGTAGGGTAGTTTCACAGACCTTTGCGAGGCAGTGCGTATCGGCTATCGCATATTGCTGGAAACCCGTCTGCCTATTGTCGCCAATTACACCTTGGGTGAACCTAGGAATATGGGTTAATTATCAAGGTTGGAACATGCAATGCAGATAGTACTTTACACTCTATCTCCTACCAAGAATCGTGACACGCCTTCACCGACCTCGACTATCTCGCCCGCAATATCCGATCCACGAATGGTGGGGTACTTCTCGCCCAGGAACTCGTATTTGCCGAGTTTCCAGTCCACTGGGTTGAGGGCGGATGAATGGACCTTCAAGAGGACTTCGTCCTTTTCCGGCTTGGGAACGGGGACGTCGCCGAGAATGAAATCGCCGAACCTCTCCTTCAGCAAGAGTGCCTTTTGGTGAGTCGGAGGCATATCACTGGATTACGGATGGGGCGAAGCGAATAGAGATCTCGTAGAGAACCTCGATTGTTTCACGCAGGACAATGCGCCTTTATTAGCCAGGTCCATGCACCACATGCCCCGCCTGTCGATGGCGCTGTTCAGGGTGTTTTGACACGGATCCACCAGCCCTGGCCAAAAGCTCAGCTGCAGCATTTCGACAAGCATCAGTCAGCAACGCTTAGAAAGCCTTCCTATACTTCAGTACTTTTTGACAAAATCAGCGGAAAAGGCGCACCAATGAGCCCTTTGCAGTCTTGGCCGCCGCTCTCTCGAACCAAACCATCGCCGTGAGGTAATCAGAAGGTCGTAAAGGTATGATCGACGCCTCTTGTTGACCACCTCCAGCCCTGAATTGGAAGGTTTGCTGTGGAAAGACCCATAGGCGGATCGTGGATTACTCATCCTCGTTCCCACCAACAGACTTGAATGTGAGAGAGGAAGTCCAATTGGGGGCACAAAAAGCCCGACGGTTACTAGATAGGCGCGCATGCAACCAACCTTCACACAAAGGAAAGCTCTGTAGGGTAAATCGAGGCAAAAAGTAAGGGAGACATGATAATCATGGTTGTTGGAAGGAAAGGAGCTTGAAGCGCGACACTGACCGTGATGATTTCGTGGGTGATGCAATTGATGATTGCCGGTCAGGTCAAGGGCCAGCCCCAGCCCGATGTCAGCAGGCATTTGTTCGTCCCGAATACCTCAGCACCATTCAGTGCTTCGTTGACGAGGATGCTATTGGGTCATTACGTGCTAATGTGGCCAGGAGGAAGGGTCCGATCAGGCCTGTCCACTTCATCTTCGGCAGGATTGACTTCACTTCGCGATTGAATACGGTCGGGTTGCACAAGCGATTCACGAGCTTCTGGGGAATTTATACTGTACACGAAATACGAACGTAGGCAGCTTATATAGTCTGTAATAGTCTTAAGCAGTTTCCTGTGGGCGGGCCACCAGCTTCTTGTTGGAGACCTTGCCCTCTTCGGACCGCTTCAACCCCTCCTCGATGCCGTTCAGACCGTTAGGCAGGACCTCGACGTTGAGCGGCTGTAAAGAGAGTGAGTGGTCCTGCACATCAGCGAGGAAGTACAGTCAAAACCCTTACCTTTATATCACCATTCTCTAGCAACGTCGTGAAGTTCGCCCACAACTCCTTCAGAAGTTCGACATGAGCGGGGAACTTCTTCGAGGCTACAACGCGTATGATCGACTTGTCCTCCTTCTTACCCTCCTCTTCCCAGAACGGCTCAGGCTCGAGTAAGAGAACTTGTTTTCCACCAGGAGCGAGGATGGCAAAACCTTGCTCCTGGGTCTCGGTGTTCGAGATGGCGTCGAAAACAGTCTTGATAGGGATGGTGGTGATGGATTGAATCTCGCCTCCCGCAAAGGAGGTACTCTTATCCAGGACGTGCGTAGCTCCCAGCGCCTTCAGGGAGGATTCGTACTTTGGAGAGGCAGTCGTGATGATTGGGTTAAATCCCGAAAGCTTGGCCAATTGGATGGCTTTGAAACCGTCAGACCTCTCCTCGACCTGTGCAACAGGTACACGTACCGAAATGGCCGACTGCACTCGAGCCTCCAAGGATGACTATGGGCGTGCCTTCGTACTTCCCCCTGTTCTCGGCTTTGATGGGAGTCGCAAACCCTAAGCCAATCGGGCTAACATTGTACAAGCCGACGTAGGCAGCTGTGAAGGTAACTGGAATGGTGGACGCCTCGTCGTAGGTCAAGTTAGATGGAATCTATTGACGTGATTAGCAAATATGACTATAAACTCGGGGACGTGGATGCACCTACCTTAGCAAGGGTGTGCACGTCGGCGATCGCGTATTGCTGATATCCAGCCTGGTCGTAAATGCCAATAACGCCCTGTGTAAACCTATCAATGTAGAGGGATAGGTCAGTTCAAGGGCTTGATAATCTCAGTAGATGTCAAAGCTTACACTTTGTCGCCAACGGCGACCTTCGAGACGCCTTCGCCGAGCTCAGCGACCTCACCAGCGATGTCCAGACCAAGAATGGCCGGATACTTCTCCAGCAAGAAACCGAACCTGCGAAGCTTCCAGTCCAGAGGGTTCAGAGCGGTCGAGTAGATCTTCACGAGAACCTCGTCCTTGCCAGGTTTCGGAACAGCGACTTCGCCTACAGCAAAATCTCCAAACTTCTCCTTGAGCAAGAGCGGCTTTTGCTGGGTAGGGGCCATAGAGGTGTTGTAGGGGATTATTGAGGAGCAATTGAGGGGGTGGAAGTGTGAGCTGTGAATGAGGTTTTCTGGAATCATACCCACTCCTTTATACCGCCATGGCTGACACCGGGGCGCATGCACACGCAATGTACAATGCGCATCCTGTCTATCGACCGTGTCACCCGCAATCTGAGCACTCCGGGCGTCGCGGTGACATGCTGCTCATTCGACGGCATCTTCCTCCCGTCGTGATCAGTCAGCCGTCCTTTGGAAGCTCACCTCGAGGACGGATTATGCCCTGATATGTAAGGGCACACCGAGAATTGCCTTTCTTGCCCTAGTGTTATTGCCTTCAATGGGGTGTCTGGCTATTGTGTGGTCGTGTGTATAGTCCTTATTGAAGCAATTTTGGTGGGAGTTCCGGACTGTGACAGGCGCGGGAGGTCGGTTGCGCACTTAGCAGTTAGCACGCTAACCTAGCGCATGATCTAGCTGGATACTAAATAGAATGAGTTAATCGAAATCGTAAAAGCCATTTGACGCTGCTTGCAACTCACAGGTAATAAGCGCTATACATTATGGCGTAGCTGTCACCCTCAGTCATCGTCATCGTCATCTCCGGCTTTGTCATATCTCTCTGCCGAGGGTAGAGCGACACCTCGCGGCGTGTCCCAGGGAATACGCTGACGGTGCTGGAGTAGCGAGGAATGGTCAATACTCAGCGTTCCGGTTGTCAAAGCGAAGGTCCTGACAAAGGTGCGAAGCCATCATGTTCGAATTCCTATCCCCTCGCTGGAGGATACGGCGATTCACGATAACGATTACATGTTCGCCGGTGTGAACAACCTAATTGGTCCGAAGCCCCTTGGTAGACTTTGGGAGTGGGGTGCCCTTGAATAACGCATTCCATGAGGTCTTCTAATCATCCGTCTCTTGTGGGTGAGCAACCAGCTTCACCCCCGACACCTTGTCTTCTTCCAGTAACCGGAGACCTGCGGTAATACCCTTCAGCCCCCCTGGTAATACCTCGAATCTCAGAGGCTAGATATGGTGTTCAGTTCTCTCATTCAAGGCCAGTGATATGATACGAGTCACCTTGATGTCCCCTTCCTCCAGCATCGACGCAAGTTCAGCCCACATCTCTTGCATGAGCTTGGCGTGGCGCGGAAGGGTTTGATCTCCAAGAGGAAACACGACCTTCTTACCCTCAATGACAGCCTGCTGTGCGACGTCTTTGTGTGGAGGCTGGATGGCCGAAAGTATTCCCCCAGCTGCAGTGATTTCCAGTCCAGCCTTCTGAGTTTCTTCTGTGCCAATAGCATCGAAGACTATGGTCAGTGGGACGCTGGTGATGGTTTGGACGACGGCCTTCGTCAGGGGGGCATTCCGATCTAGGACATTGGTGGCGCCGAGCGACTTCAGGTAATCTTCGTGTTTGGCAGAGGCTGTAGCGATTATAGGGTCAAATCCCGACAGCCTCGCCAACTGGATTGCTGGTGGACCGATGAGGAAAGTAAGGGCTCCAGCAACCTCTTGTGCGTACCGAACTGCCCAACAGATCCAGCACCTCCGATGAGGAGGATAGGCTTGCCTTGGTATGCACCCCGTCCATTTTCCTCCAGCAAATACTTCAATCCAAGTCCATGAGGTTGCGCCTGGTAGAAGCCGATGAAAGCAGTACATAACGTTCCCGGTATCGTGGACGCTTCGTCGTATGACAACCTCGCTGGAATCTTGGGAGAATTTAAAAGGTATACGAGATTAACGACGACGCACTCTTGTGGGACCTCAACTCACCTTGGAGAGAGTTTTCACGTCCGCGAGAGTATAATCCTGGAATCCTGTATACTTGTGTCCACCACGCCGGGCCCCTTTGAAGAATCTGTTGAGGCTGACCAGTCAGCCTTCTTCTTGCGTCCGGCTAGGGGAAGCGAAATGCCGCACACTCTGTCACCCACAGCCAGCCCCGTTACGCCTTTGCCCAACTTGACAATATCTCCAGCAATGTCTACCCCAAGAACTGCGGGAAATGTGTCGACTATGAGACCGTACTTCTGAATTTTCCAGTCCGCTGGGTTTAACGCAGCCGCTTTGACTTGAACAAGGACCTCCCCGTCTGCGGGTTCAGACACAGGGAAGTCTGGGGCAAGGATGAGTTCCCCAAACTTCTGCTCGAGCAGCAGAGCCTTTTGCCGCGCGGGGACGTTCATAATGTAGCGAGAGCTTAGTGCTGAGTGGAGGTTAGTCTAGCGTAAGCAATGTCGCATTATGTACTGAACTTACGGGGCGAGATGGGTCAGCAAGATCGAGAACGGAAGCTTTTAAAGATCCGGCCTAATGACACCAGTGCTGCGGATCCCCCACTGTCGATGGCGGCATTCATATCAACAAGACTACAAGCAGTCGGAATGGGATCAACGCCATGGAGCCCGGTGAAGGATGACTGCGGTGCTTACCTGGCGCCCACCGCCCTTGAGGGGGTCGTTGAAATCTTGGTATCAGATGGGCGTCAAACTTTGCACTGGTCAGCCAACACGTCGGTGAAGAAATAACCTTAGTCTACCCTGCATCATGTTCAGATTTAGGAATGGCACTGTTGAGGAGGGCGAAGCTCTCTTCAACTAGACCCTTACTCTTAGAAACTACGAGGCGACGGCCTGAGATGCAGATGATTTGGACAGGTGGCTGAATCTCTCCCACGGAACCGCGTCTCCAGGCCAAGTAGAACGCCTGTATGGCGAGTGCATCTGGATGCAAACCTTCGACTGGATTTATCGGTTAGCCGAAGTTTCTTCGGACGCGGTGGAGTTTTGCTCGTTCGAAGCTGTGTTGCACAGAATAGCGTCTGCACGAGCTGGAATAGGGACCGTCCTCGTGCGTCTGTACTCTGGTCAAACTGCATGGAAGCATTCTGCCGAAGCCCAAAGCCCTGCTGCCTCATGAACCGTCCCAACCTCTACCTCCGCTGGCACCCATGAGAATCCTTAGTGATATAGCGCTTCCCAGAACTCCCAGAGATGCTTCATATCTTTCTAGGAATGATATCATTTAGCTGGGGACCTAACGAGTGAGTTAGAGCGGTCAGAGAATTCATCAAGAGGATAAGAACCAGCACGCACCGTGGCAAGTTCTTCTGGGACCCAAAAGCTAGTCGTTGCAATGGGGTAAACGAAGTTGTTGAGCGGGCTACAAGTGGACAAGCATCGCAAGCAAGTGTGCATGGTATAAACGACCTCAAAAAGGTTGGACGTCATGGTGCAAGTCAAAGGTCATAACCAGGCTGCCAGCGCTGTTCAAAATTTGCGTCATGGGGAATTCTGAGCGGCAACTCGGCATCACCAATGCCCCGCCAACGACTAGTTGGGCGCCTATCGATTGCGAGGCAGTACTAATCACTGTTGAGAAGATCCACGGGGCCAAGTTCTGGAGGAGGATTAGATGCATACGTCGCGGTGAACACAGCCGTGCAAAGGATACGGTCCTCCCACACCTTTGGAACAAAGCACCCTCGAAAGATGGCGACACACTGGCTACCTGCAGTCGATACCGTCGAAAAATCGAGATAAAGCTCTCGCACCGCTATGAAATCACTTCTCTGAGAGCCGGTAAGCCTGAGAGGATGGTGCGTAAAGGCCGCTTACGCAAAAAGTGGGACGTATATCCTGAAGAATCGGGCCGGGTCATGGGGGGCAAATTCGTCGATGGGAATCTCACAAGGGTGAACTCGACTTTGTGCTAAGTCAATTTCGTTCACAAAATAACTGAAAGGGTAATATTACCTTGAAGTCTCAGCTCAGACAGGGCGAGGAACCATCCAACAGCGATGCCAGCGCGTGGAAGCTCCCAAATGTATTCCCCGTCCAACGGAAGCACAGCTCCGCACCAAAAAAGTCAACCTTCCCAAGAAAACTGGCGGAGAAAGGTACCGTGTGTCTACGTGGGTGCTTCGC